>JAJQOW010001541.1:0-44125 GCA_037975125.1 Latrodectus hesperus
AATCTGAGACTGGGAGCCCAATACAGTTCAGAAAGACAAAGTTTAAAAAGTTTTTAGCACAGTTAATTACTGTTAGGTTATCACTAAGTTCAGAATAAGGGACCAAATTATTTCCAGGCATGTCAAAGGTATTGCACAATGGGCAAATTGAGGAATCTGCTAAACTAAATTTGTGCAGATGCTTAGGAAGGTAGTAATGTTTATTTTAAATTTTACAACTCCAGCAGCTCTAAAGGGATGTAATTTTTCATCAAGTCACTCAAAATTTTTTCATTTACCCATTCCCTAAAAGTTAAGTTAAGATGTACTTCAAATCTAGTATCAACAATTCTCTTAAAACTGTAATAGTGAATACATAGATCAACTTGAAGAAGGTAGTAGCCACTCTTAGCTAGAATCAGCAAGTTCTTTTCCTGTGATTCCAATGACTAAGGATCCATTGCAAGAAGACATTTTGTCTACTATTCATCAAAGCATCAATCACAAACTGACACCTAGGGACATGTCTCTCATTAAAATACATGATGGTGAGATAGCTTTTAAAGTGGACTATGAATCAATAAATATCAAAATATTTAAAACCCCTTTTTCCAATTTTAGTCAAAGCTATTCACTTCAGTATCATAGTTGGTATGATTTGCACCTACAGCACTACTAAGACTAAAATTTAAAAAGTAAGCACCCCATGTCAGCATTACAATTAGCAACAATAGCAGAATCATCTGTGTAAACATGAAACTAGTATGATGTTGGATACCTCTCCAATCGTGGCCAAGGTGGATGTCCTCAATTGTCTCAGTGTAGGATTTTTTTTATTCCTCATTAGCAAAACCAAGTCTAAAATACACTGTGCCACAAGTTTAAACATCTCAAAAATCTTCTAAATTTGATTTGGAGCAACCAGTGATGTCAAAAGCATAAGTCACTTCCTTTGCCAAAGGCAAAATGGTAGATTGGGATTTCAATCTCAGGTCTGCAGGCTTCCAGAAATCAAGTCGCACTATTCTCTCAACCAATTTGAGAGCATTTATTTTTAACCAAATAGATAGCAGTTTTTTTGATTATTAAAAATATTGTCTTAAAATCTAACTAGAAATAGATATAATCTACATTAAATAAATTTTATATGTTTTAAAATAAGCAAAAGAGAAAGCAGAAAAAATTAACAAAAACAATGTACAATAAACAGAAGTACTAATAGATAACATTTAACTTCTATTTTTAATACATAATACTCACATCTCCAAATAATTGTGACAATTCAGGAGATGTTATCATTCCAGAGCTTCCAATCACATCACGATGCATATAGTAACCCTAAAAAGAAAATTTTTTGTGAAGGAAATGATTACAAAAATTACTTAAAATTTTAACAACTCATAAAAATTTTCAAAAATAAAATAAAAATTTAAGCACTTAAAAAATATATTTTTTATAATAAAACCTCAAGCTTCATAATTACAAATTCTATATAAAAACATTTAGCAAGAATAAATAAAAAATACCATATTTTCCTGTATATAAACTGTGGCTTACGTGTTAAAAAAGTTCGAAATTTTATTGTGCTTATTATACGTTGCAGCGGATAATCTGATAAAAAAAATTTTCCCATCAAAAAGGCTTACAATAAACTTTTGAAAGAAATGCTGTTTATGTATCATAAAATAAATAACTGATGGCACCACAACCCAGATTTCTTATTTTAACTATAATTAGCATTGTCCAATTAAGTACAAAAAAACGAATTTGGTTCCTTGGAACGATATTATAGTTGCTATGGTCTAATGTCATTTCGCATTCAGTGTTGACCTGAACTGTTTCACTCTGAAAACATTCAGATTCGCTTATCGTCATAATGAAGTGAAAATTATTAAGTTACACAGCAAATTTTAAATTGAAAGCTATAGGGAAGGCAAATGAAAAAAATTTTGACGAACATGTAAGGTGAAAAACAAAGCATTTGCGGTACAAAAGTAAAAATGTATTCTATACGCAGTACGAAAATAATTAATTTCTTTCATTTAACTATTAAGAAAACAAATATAGTTTATTTTTAAAATATGTCTAACCTCGTTTTAAAAGTTATTGAGACCTAAAAATCGATAAGTGTTACTAGAATCTTCTTAGATATTGATCGACGTTGTGCTTTCATCTCAGTTAATCGCACTTTGCGTTGAGGTGGATTTGAACAGATCTTTGTCATTATAAATATTTTTTCTATAGAATTTATTATATTTTTACTCATAATGTGTATTTTTTTATTTTATTTGGCACCATATTATCAGCAGTGTAAGTCTTCGACTATTTGTCAAAAAAATTGACTATTCATCAGAGTATGCTGCAGATTATATGACACGTTTTTCCTTTTGCTTAAAAAAAGGGACTTGCAGATAATATGCTGCTGCAGATTATAAACTGGAAAACAAGATAATTGTTTACTTTGAATATAGGATTGCTACATAACAATTTACAACTTTTGCTTATATCTAAAAATATATACTGTTCTAATTTTGCATCAAATTAGTAAAAACTTAATGAAATAGAAACTTACTGACATTGGATTAATATTGATTTCTTTCATATATTCTGCAACTGAAACAGGCCCACTAGCGGATATCCGCACTTTCATTTGCTGCACAAGTTTAGTCTCTTTTGTTTTAGCTTGTGGTTTAGCAGAAAATGTTCTTTGAATGCCAAATTTAACATCTACAAAACAAAAATTGAAAAATTGCATACTTTGGTAAAATTATAATATAGAAACTTTTAAAAATAAATTATGCTGTAAAAAAATAAAAGTAACAGATGAAAAAGCATTTATATAACTATTTGTTAACAGATAATTGAAAATAAAAACCAATCACAAAAGTAAATAAGAAACTCATCTCAATTAGACAATATATATGTGCGTGAATGTAACTGAATGTAAGTTTTCTGTACATGAAATCCATATATATATATACATATATATATATATAAGATAATTATATATATATATGTAATAATAAATGATTCAAAAAGATATAAAATTGGTAATCATTCCTCAGATACTATTCACTTTAAGGAAAGCTGGCAATATTCTCTTTGAAAATATATCATTACTTTAAAACCTTTAATTTTTTTGCAAAATTAATATTTATTCAATTCAAAATTAAAAATAAAACTCCCATAATAGTAAACTACTTTAAATTTTATGATTTTTCAACAAACACAAACATATAAAAAATTATAAATTAAGATAGCTTTATTATCAAAAGAGATATAAATTGTTTTAGTGAAAGTAATTTTAACTAGATTTGAATTGCATACACACTGAATTTAGAAACTGGAGATCCATTAAAAATAAAATATGTAAAGTAATTAATAACAAATAATTATCTCTCATACTTGTTTTTATATAAACAGAAAAGCATTTAGTTATTGTAACAAATGTAAGTTTTGACAAAGTGAGGAGGATCAATATTAGTTTGAGAAATGTTTTAAATTTAAAATATATTTTAAAAGCTTTCAATAAAATTTCAATCTACTTGATCTAATAATTATTTAGAAGTAACTATAATGTTATATTTTAGAAAATCATCTAAAAAGTGTTAAAGAAGTATTTTATAAAATTGATACTTTGCAAAAAACAGAGAAAAAATATAAATGCTTACCATAAAATATTCACAATACAATATATATTTTATATAGACCTTAAATACTATATGTAAAAAAAGCATGAATCAAAATTTATTCAAAACTGCTAATATCAAACAAAAAAGGGACTCTTTGGAAGAACATTTATAATAGTTTGCTGAAAACATGATTATTATAATTATACTACGAGAGTATTTAGTTATGATGAATTTGGAAATCATGCTTTTAAAAATTTAACTATGCCTTCCTTGTATGACAACAACTATTAAAAGTATTGTATCATTAATCACCTCGGAAAAAGAAAGGTAAATTAAGTCAAAAATTAAATTTAATATTTGAAACAGAAATATGCTTTTAAAATTCTGTAAAAAGATCAGCAAGTTCAGACATTGAATAAAATGAAATGAAATCAATGATATGACTTACCTACAGCTAAAGGTCATAACAGATAACTAAAAAAATTTATCTCATGCCCTCAGACAGCAAGGAGAAAACTTACATGTTTGACAGATTTCTCCGTCTTTCATATTAAGATTCTTCAAACTGAAGTATCATAAACTGCTTACAGATAAACATAAAAAAGGCTACCATGGTAACCATGTTCTTATTTTTAGTGACATTCAAGCATAGCTCTTAACTCTTTCCAAATTAAATTTAAAAAATTGTTTCGGAACATAGAAACCTTGTAGAGAACTGACAATCTGGAATATGATTATTATCATCTGAATGAAAGAATACATGGAAATAAAAAAAAAAAAGCTGATGAACTTTCAAAACAGGGTTCCTCTTTCATACCAATAGTAATTGAGTTTTTTGGTGGCCTTAAAGACTGCAAATAAAGTCATTTTAAGTGAAAAAAACAGGTTTTTATGAAGAAAGTTCAGCATAATATTCCTGGACAAAAATATGATTAACAGTTCCTCTATAAAATCAGTTCAGAAATTCTCAAGTATGAAGATACAAATAATTGTGGGCTTCATAACAGGGCACTCTTATTTCAAGAAACAACTTCATAAAATGAGACTCTTTCACAAGAACCAAAAGACAGGAACATTGAGGGATTGTCAGACTTTATTAAAAAGGTAGGTGATCTCAAAAAGTGGAACCCAATATAAAAGAAGAATATGCGGAGCGATACAAATTGAAAAACATGTTTAAGGAAGAAAGTATATAAGATTTATTTTCAATAACTTATTTCAGTTTTTAATTTTTTAAGTTATATTTTCTAAAACTAAATTTACACTATTTCTTGTAATTAATGTAATTTTAAAAATATCAAGAGAATTAATTTACTTAAATAAAAAATTAATGTAAATAAAATATTTCTATTTCAGCATGAGAATAATAAATGAATTATAACAGAAAGTAAATCATATTTCTAGAATATTTTCTTTTATTTAAAAAAATTTCCTATTAACTCTAAATTTTACCATCTAAAAAGTAGTTTCAGCTCACACCACAAATTTTGGAAAAAGTTACGTAATCATCAGATTCTACCAATTGACAACTGACTAATTCTACACAAGTATCATTTTAATTTAAATATCAAATTGATAAATTAATTTTGTAATTTATATATTTCAAAAAAGCCAACCAAAAATCTGTGTTCAACAAAATAATACACATACATGAATCTATACATATACACATATGTATGCATAATCATATATAGAAATATTGTATGATATATATATATATATATATATATATATATATATATATAAATTATACAACATATATATTATACATACATAATACAATAATAAATATTTTTCAATTATGTCATTTAGTCATTAGCTAGTCATTTACATGGTCTGATAGACACATAATTTTTAATTCCCATTTACAAACTAAAATTTTCAAAATTCGATTTTCACGAGCTCATTCCCTCCGCTTTTAATTATTTTATAGTTGAAGAACTCAAATTGATGTTTTTATTGGAGAATCATAAATCTTTTGATTTAAGAAAAACTATCTGCAGAAATTTGAATCCTAAATTTTTTAAACAATTCATGAGGAAAATTTTATGCCTAAGCTATTTTCTCACAAGTTATGCTTCAAAGTATAATCAATTACTACGAGTACATATATCATAAGTTACTTTTACAAAGAGTAATCGTGACTTGAAACAGACATCCTACATGCAATGCACTTATAAATCAGTTTAACATGCAGGCTTTATTCAAGAAACCACTGCAATTGAAGATGGCAAAGTACAGTTACCCGACAACTTGAGTTATGACTTAAATTTAGAGAAAAAACAAAACCACTGCTGAATGAAGCATAATTTCAGGATTTTTATAAGTTGACTGATGTAATTTCAACTTGTATTAGAGACAATAGAAGATTAAAAACATAATGAACCTAATAAAATGGAAAAATACGCTTTAAAAAATGTAATTTTGAAACAGAAAGTAAACTTACCTTGCCTGATTTCTCATCAATAAAATGAAAAGTATGAATTTTATTTGTCACATGTTTTTTATATAGTGATTACTAAATATTTTTTGTAATAGTATAATGTTTATAAAGAGAGCAGTTAGATCTTAAAATATTTTTTTAATCAAAATCTTATCTTTCTATTTTACAAACTTGCAATTTTTAAGAACTATTTTTCCAGTCCTATGAGTATGTAAAAACAAGAGTTTACTGCATACACATACATATGATTACATGCATATATTCTTAAATTGTACAAATAAAAACATTACATTAAGTTTTAAAATTTTGATTCCATTTTATATATCGATAACCATATCAATTTATTGAAAATGCCATCAATTTCATATAAATATATAGTTTTTTTCATTTATAAATTTTATTACTGATATTTAATCAATCAAAAATTATATGATTTTATATTAAATATTAAATTTCCTTAAATATTGCACGAGTGATAAAATATATTCCTATAATAATCAGACAAAAAAATAGTATCCATGTTAAAATTAATACCAAGACATTATGATTAACATTGATATCAAACTAACACTGATAACAAAAATTACTGATAAAGGATTATGAGAAAGCAAGATAGAATCATAAGATAGAAGATATTATGGTTCTTTTGCAATTGCATCATCTCTTATTGGTTTCACTGTGCATAAATTGATAAATGCCTAGTGAAATTTCTTGACAAGTTGTTTCCAATTGTCTGCACACATTATAATTTCAGTTTAGATATGATTACCTTCAAGGACCATTCCAAATGGGATTCATAGAAAAGAAATAAAAAATTCGATTTTCAAAGCCTGAATATAGCACATGCCTTGTCTATCCAAACACTATCTCATTAAAAAGTAACAATGGAATGCTGCATGAGGCTGAGTAATCCAACACAGTTCTAATGCAATTGACATAATCAGAGTGTTGGCAATCATGACAGTAATTATCTAAGAGATCTATTTTGCAATGATAAATGTAATTTTTGTATTTAATATCCTGTGATCTTGACCATAATCTGCTGTGGAATATATAACATATGGTTGTAAAGTAAAATCAAAGTCTTCTAGATTATCCATGCACATTGTTATTTTTTGACAAACTGTTACATAATCAAAGTGGGTATTTTCATTGCATACTTCTTAAGTAAAATAAATGATTTGGTGCCAGTTTGACAAAATTTTAAGCAAATTTCCTAATCAATAGGAATTTTAATGTACTATATGTACATACACACACACATACTTAAAAATAAAAAATTAGAATTAAAAATGGCAAAACCAACAATTTGTTTAAATTGGTTAAACCATTTAGTGACATTACCAAACATTGGTAAAATGCAAAAGTACCTACTTATATTTTTTTCATATTTTTAAAAACTGTAAATTGCTACCTGAACTTTCATTAAATTATATTATAAATACATAATTTTTCTTAATTAAAAATAAATACATTTTAACTTCACAAATGTATGGCACAACACTAAAGAAGATTGAATGTGACATTCAGACTTTTCATTGTAGTTTGGTACCAAAATCAGGTAACATAAATATTTCATACACAAACTTTAAACAATGTGACAACATTTTGACTCTTAATTATAAAAATAAAGTTTTTGCTATATAAAGTTGATTGTACAAAAAATTCTAAGTGGAATAACAAAAAATAAAATCTTTCTAAATTAGAAATATCGTGAGTCCTAGCTAATTTACAAGTAAAATTTCACTTAGAATAAATCCTGATAAATTTTATATTGTTTATATTCTTAAAACAATCATTTTTAAAAGAAACACATATGATATTTATTAAGCGGTTATATTATCAAATTTTTATATTAGAATACTGAGTATCCTACTTGGTTCACACAATAAGTCTAATTAACTAAAACATTATAACATCTCAAACTCAAGTAATTTAAATTAAAAATCATTATTTGATATTTTCTAAACTTATATCATTTGCAAGCAAGCTGTATAAATTAATATGCATCTTAAAAATTGCAAATTAGCAACTATTTAAGCATTATTTTACTTCTTAATTTGTTTGATAAGAAAATTAAATATTATTAAAGTTATGCTTCAGAAATACTTAACGTTAAAGTTTACAATCCATTTTTCTATTAAGTCAAAGCAAAACTAGACTTAAGGATGAATTATTCTTCTGAGACAATAAAGATCAATAAAAATAGTAGAATCCATACGTTATGTGCATGAAGATATTAAAAAACATAATAATGAAAAAATTTTATAATTGCATCGTTTCAAGTATAAAAAAGCAGTAATCTCAGAACAGTCAAAACTGAAGCCAAAATCAGAATTAAGTTTGGGTATTAAAATATATTAAAACTAATATATGATATATCATAAAACACTCATTTAAAATAGCAATAGAATGATTTACGAAGTATAATAAGAACGTAATAAAAAAAATGTTCATTCGAACTTTTCACCTTGCTTAGTTTGACTTAGCACATACGAACTTTTTGAGGTGAGGAATTTCTTCCCTGTAATGTTTATCCTATGCAATAAATAACCACTTCTTTGTGCAAGCATTTTGATTCTCACTCTTTTAAACGCAAAAATAGTTGTAATTAAACAGGATATTTACTTCTAAAAATGATACGAAATCATTCACTACATCGATCTTCGTTATCAATTTCACAAAAGCAAAATAAACATAAAGATAAACCATCTGAACTAGATCACTTCAATTTTTCTGTAAGATGTTGATGCCACTGTATCGGTAAAGCTAGAAAGCATTAAACCACTACCCATATAATTGATAAAATAAAATGATAATGTAATTATCAACCTTGCTGTAGGAACTACATGGGTCTACATTCTAATAATCGTAATGAGAGAATACATCCCTTTTTAAATAATTGGTACAATGATTTTCTAATACATTGGTAAGATTTGTCAAAACGAAAAAGAGAAAACAACTTCATCAAATTAGGATCAAAATTAGAAGATTTTGGTTTTGTTGCATGTTCTAAAATATTTATTTATTAGTAAGTAGCAATGATAATGTACAATATTAAAATTAACGTAAACTTAAAATATAGATTATTTTAATAATAAATTATACGCATACAAATATAAAACCAAACTTTTCGTTAAATGCTTGGAATTTTTTGTAGAAAAAACATTAATGTATAATATACTCTAAGATTTTTCTAATTACATTTTTTGATTTACTATCTTAATTTTAACAAAATTCAGTTTTATATCGCTTTAAGCAAATAATTGCTCCAATTTTATTCTATATTATAAGATCTTACGCTGCAGCAATTAGAGTTGACTTCTTGTTAATGGACAGTTGAAGACTACTACCTGATTTGAACAGGGTTAACTTGGTGAATGATTTCTTTTTGGAGGAAGGAATCATAAGAATGCAATGGCCAGCTTGTTCTCCAGGCATTAAAGCTTTCACACAACAGATTATATTTGGGACATTCTATTCATAAGAGTTATTAAACGTCTATCACTCTCAAAAAATCCTCCAAGAACTGAAATGTAATTTTCTGGTAGAATGGGACAGAATGCTCCTGCATTTCATTAATAGCCTCATTGACTCTATGCTTCAAATGTGTTCAACGTTTTTTTTTTCTGTTCGGGGAAACCATACTATTTACTAAAAACAATTTTCTTTTTAAGCCCCTTTAACACTTTTTTTATTTCTTTTTATTATATGCACAAATTGTGTTTTTTTTATACTCAAATGCTTAAAAAAACACTTTCTTTCCTGACAAACAACTATCATTTTTATTCCATATACCTACTACATTTGCCTATAATATACCAATAAATCAAATAATAGTCCAGGTAAGAAATCAACCCGCAATTTTAATATCCTTTAATTTTTTTGAGAAGTATATACGTATTATTCACTTAGCTCTGTAGGAAAGAAAGAAGTCTGAAGAATAATGATATTCTATAAAATGTTTTGCAGGATTAAATAATATTCTATTTTTAGAAAATTTGTAACATATTTTTATCGAATTTTAAAAGTAAATATACTGTGTACGTGTAGATAACTCCATATTCGGCAAGACTCTCGCCGAGAACATTAACAGTAACTGATTACAGTTGCTCGAAAAAATGTGTGAGCACCGGTACCCTTTTGAATTTTGTTCACATTGAGAAAAACATTTTTTAAAATTAAATAAAATTATTTAAATAAATCATGTTGTTTGAAAGTGAAAGGAACTGTGCCAAACTGAACAAGTGGATTTGGAAAGAAAAAAGGTTTAAGTAACGAATATTGATCTCTCAAAAGACGCACTCCCTTGGCTTTTGAATAATGTATCAGATTATAATGAAATGTTTAGAGTATTTGCATGGCTATTGAGGTTTGTAAATATTTGTAAAATTGGTCCGAATAAATGTAAAGATCATGAACTAACATTATTAGAAATGGATAATTCTAAAGAAAAATTGATTTGTCTTGTTCAAAAATATTACTTAGGTACGGTAAAATCTTCAAATTTTATTGAAACTGTTGTAGATGATAAGGGTATTTTAAGAGTTAAGACAAGAATAGTTTATAGAGAAGATTCAAAATCTTTCTTATATCCAATCTTGTTACCACGGAAATGTGAATTCACTAAACTGCTAATCAGAAATGTTCATGTAAATAATAGCCATGCGGGCATTCAAATGATGCAATGTCTTTCACTAGAGAATTATTGGATCATTATAGCTAGAAAAGCCATAAAGAATGTTTTATATAACTATGTTGTTTGTAAAATCTTTAAAACGAAATCTATGTTGAAATCTATGTCGAAATCTATGTTGCGTTTGATTTGAATGTCAAGCGAAACAACACCTTTACCACCAGATTTGGTATCGGATTGCGCGCCATTTGAAATTGTCGGTATTGACTTAGCTGGACCTCTATTTTTAAAAAATGGAGGAAAAGTTTCGATAGCACTGTTTACTTGCGCAGTACACCGTGCTATCCACCTCGAGCTTGTTAGTTCCCTTTCTTCTGATGCATTTTTTCTGGCATTTAGTCGGTTTATTGCTAGACGCGGACGGCCACGAATAATTTACTGTGACAATGGAACAAACTTTCGTGGAGCTTTCAATGATCTCTCGAAATTAAATTGGAGCAAAATATTGAATGAAACAAATTCTTATAAAATACTTTGGAAATTTATTCCTCCCACTGCAGCTTTGTGGGGTGGCTGTTTGGAAAGGTAGGTTCGCACTGTAAAAGAGCTGTTAAAACGCACTTTGGGTAAATCTGTGTTAACATATGAAGAATTGTATACCATTATTTGTCTTTGTGAATCTATAATTAATTGTAGACCATTGACTTATGTCTATGAAAATCCACAGGAATTGATTCCTTTGACGCCTGGAATGTTTCTTATTGAAAATCGAACTTCGATGTTCAGGATATTGATCAAGTAAACAGGCAGAGTCTTGTAAAACGAATAAAATATAGAAGTAAGCTTTTAAGTGATTTGAAACAACAATTTAGAAAAGAATATTTGAGTCAACTGGTTCAAAAACAGAATGAAAAGCGATCTCGAGTTCCTAAAGTAGGAGAAATTGTATTAATAGGAGATGATAACAAAAAACGTTTATTTTGACCATTAGCGAAAATTATAGAATTAATTCCCGGTCGCGATAATAAGATTCGTACCGTAAGGCTTAAAACCCAACAGGGAACAGTTTTGCGACCGATACAACGTATCTTTCCAATGGAGATACATGCAAATGAAGATAACATTAATGTTGATAAGAAACGAATTGATAAGGAACCTGTTCCTGTTGATGTAACTTCTTCGGGAGGTCAAATGAGACCTGAAAATGTTATTTTGAAAAAATTTACTTCATCTGGTAGATGTGAGAAAATACCAAAGAGACTTGATCTTTTCAATAATGTATGTTATGAGATTGAGACTCAGTCTGATTCTCAAGGGGGGGAGGATGTTAGAAAGTGAAAGGAACTGTGCCTGGCCGCTACGCAGCGCTGTTTGTCACTTCACTGATTTTCTGTTCTTATGTAAAGTAGTAGAAGAGTATAAATTGCTGTAATAAAGTTGTGCTTTTGCGTTTGTCTTTGAATTCTTAGTTTTCCGGTTTTTGTTGTAACTTTATTAACACTTTTATGTTCATGGCAAAATTTCTCCAGCATCGTGTAGATGCAAACCCCATGGAAAAGAACATTGAAAGTATTTGTTAAAAATACTTATTTTTGAATTTGACATAACATTTTGGTACCCTCAACGGGACGGAGTATTTTGTTATGATTTTCGACTGAACTTCGAGCTTCGAATTACAAGATGGATGTTGGCGCTCTTAAAACTCAAAGAAAAGGATTACAAACAGCATTCTCTTTTACTCTGAAGAAAATTGAACAAGAATTATTGAAAGAAGTAAGTGATATAAAAACGCTTTCGATTTTGAAGTGTCAGTTAAGTGATAAATTTCAGAGACTGGATGTTTGTCAAACTGAGATTTCTGAGAAATTTTTGCACTCTGAAAATGTTGAACAATTATTTAACAGTGATTTTGTTGAAGCTGAAAATTACCGAGATCAATTTATTGAAATGTCTTCGCAAATTGATTTGAAATTAAAGGAAACGTCTCTTCCATGTGATAAGGAATCGAGGAAGTTCAAATTACCGAAAATTGAGATTAAAAAATTCAATGAAGAGGCAAAGGAATATTTTACCTTTTGGAGTCAATTTCAAAAGATCCATGAGGACAGAACTATTGCCGCTGAAGACAAAATTCAATATTTATTGCAATCTCTGGAGCCAGGCTCTAAAGCTAAGTGGTTAGTGCTTAGCTACCCAGCTACTGCAGGTAACTATCCGAAAGCAATTCAACAGTTGAAGGAGCGTTTTGGGCGTGAAGATTTATTAGTGCAGATTTATGTTCGAGATTTATTATCAATAGTTATAAAGAATGCATCTATAGGAAGAGCGAGAACTGATTTACCATCTCTTTATGATGAACTAGAGAGCAAACTACGAGCACTAGATAGTCTTGGAAGAAATCAAGAAAAATACGGCAATTTCCTAATGCCGTTGGTGGAGAGTTGTCTGCCCAAAGAAGTCTTGGTCGCCGGGGAAAGGAGCCGTAAACAGGACTCTTCAAAAACAAGATCTTTAGAACTTTTAATGGTCTTCCTTCGCCAGGAGGTAAAGGGGGAGGAAATGGTGTTACTGGCCCGCTTTGGATTCGGTTCCCGTCAAAATCAACGGAAAATGGAGCAGGTAAAACCAGCTGAACTGGTAACAGCATCAGCACTCGTAAGTTTGGAAAATCCAGGTAAGAAAATAGTTGCTTGTATTTTTTGCGATAAATCGCACCCTAGTGAAAAATATTTTACGGCGAAGAAAATGACATTAGTTGATAAAAAGCAATTGTTATTAAAAAAAGGTGCATGTTTTTCTTGTTTAAAGAAGGCTGGACATTTAAGTAAATATTGTAGTAAGAAAAATCAATTACATTAAATGTTCTAATTGTAAAAATAATCATTATGATATTATGTGTAATAAGCAAGAAAAATTAAATGAACAAAAATATTTTCAAAAGGAGAGTTCTCTTTCCATCGCGGGCAGAAGAGAAACGGTATTTTTGCAAACCCTTTCTGTTCGGATTAGGTGTCGAGGTCGCCAGAAAACTATTTGCGTGGTAATAGATACAGGGAGTCAGAGTAGCTACGTAAACGAAAGGTTGATAACCCAGTTTAGGGCCTCCCCTCTTAGGAAGGAGACGGTGATCCATGCGATCCATGCGCTCTTTGGGAGGAATGATACAAAACCAAAACAACATCATGTGTTTTCCGTGGAAGTCGGCAATTTGAAAGGAAGTTTCACTTGCTCGTTTGAGGCTTTTTCCGAAGAACAGATTTGTGGATTTATTCCTACAATTGAGAATAAAGAGATTTTAAATGAATTAATAGAAAATAAAATAGACTTTACCGATTCTTTTCTAAAGGAAACAGAAATTAATACTTTAATTGGTGCAGATGTTATAGGAAAATTATTAACTGGGAATTCTTTCGAATTAAAATCTGGTCTAACAGCCATTGAAACGAAACTCGGGTGGACTGTATTTGGAAAATATAATTCATGGGAAGCGAATAATATTTCTAAAACTCTGTCGATGCATTCTTTTAAGATACCCTTAAGTAAATTATGGGAACTTGAACTTCAAGGAATATCCAATCCAACCCCAGTCGAAAAGGAAAACGTGATTTTAATTTAGATGATTTCAATAATAAAATGAAAATTCTTCCTGATGGAAGATATGAAGTAGAACTCCCATGGAAAAATAATATAAATCTATCGAATAATAAGGATCTGGTTTGGAAAAGACACACGCGAATTGTTAACAAATTAGGATGCAGTGAATTTTTTGTTGATTAACAGCGTGTTTTTCAGGATTTTAAAAAAATTAAAAACTATTGAGCGCGTGCCAGATTTTGAGATAGATAATGAATGTCATTATTTGTCTCACAGACCAGTAATTAAATTAGCGAGTCAAACCACTAAAATCCGTCCTGTATTTGATGCTTCTGCCTCGGAGAAAGGGAAGCCTTCTTTAAATGAATGTCTGTATAAAGGAATTAATCTTATTGAGTTAATACCTGATATTCTTCATAGATTTAGAATATATCCTATTGGTATTAGTGCTGATATTAAGAAAGCTTTTTTAATGTTGTCTATAGCACCTCATCCAAGAGATTTTCTTAGATTTTTTTCCCATCCAATAAAGGTCAGATAGTTTATAGACATTGTAGGGCTGTTTTTGGAGTCTCTTCAAGCCCTTTCTTGCTTAATGCTTCTATAATGCATTTATTAGAAAACTGTAAACCTGAATATTACGATGTAACTCAGAAGCTTAAGCGTTCCTTCTATATTGATAATTGTGTGTTGGGTGTATTTACTGGCTTTGAACAAGAGCAATTTATAAAACATGCTAAATTAATTATGATGAAGGGATGTTTTAATTTGTTTGAAAGCAATGTCGCTGGTGTAAATGTAAATACTTCTGTGTTAGGAGTAATTTGGAATTTGGATAACAATACTTTAAAATGTTGCACTGATTTGGATACCTTGACTTGTGATACTAAAATTACAAAAAAAGTAATTTTATCAATTATACAAAGAAATTTTGATCCCATTGGATTAACACCAGTTGCATTGCTTCCTAAAATGCTATTGCAAAATTTGTGGAAAATGAATATTTCTTGGGATAAAGAATTGTCTCAAAATAATTTAACCGAATTTTTTAAATGGTTTAAAAAATTATCTATATTGAAAGGTGTATCTTTGTCTCGATAAATGGGAATTAATTCAACATCTGAATTACATGTTTTTGTGGATGCTTGCAATGGGGCAGCGCGCGTCTTTGTTCGATCGGTATTCGATTCTGAAGTTAAAGTAACTCTCGTACGAGCAAAATCTAGCGTCGCACCATTAAAACCTTTAAGTATTCCGCGTTTAGAATTAATGGCTTGCTGCATAGGTTCAAGACTTGCAAATTCTATTATTAATGCGCTCGATTTTCCAGATATAAAAATTACCTTTTGGCCCGATTCTACTACGGCTCTTTGGTGGATAAAAGAGCAGGGGAATTGGTCTATTTTCGTGCAAAATCGAGTTAAAGAGATTCGTGAATTGACAAAAGGTCAGTTATGGAGACATATTCCAGGAAATATGAATATCGCTGATGTATTATCGCGTGGTTGTTCTGCCAAACAAATGTATTTTTCCAAATGGTGGGAAGGCCCTTTGTGGCAGCGAGAATGCTCTGAAAACTGGCCTGTTGGAGAAACTCTCTGCCAAACTGAACAAATGCATTTGGAAAGAAAAAAGGTTAAAGTAACGAATATTGATCTCACAAAAGACGCACCCCCTTGGCTTTTGAATAATGTATCAGACTATAATAAAATATTAGAGTATTTGCATGGCTATTGAGGTTTGTAAATAATTGTAAAATTGGTCCGAATAAATGTAAAGATCATGAACTAACATTATCAGAAATGGATAATTCTAAAGAAAAATTGATTTGTCTTGTTCAAAAGTATTACTTAGGTAAGGTAAAATCTTCAAATTTTATTAAAACTGTTCTAGGTGATAAGGGTATTTTAAGAGTTAGAACAAGAATAGTTTATAGAGATGATTCAAAATCTTTCTTATATCCAATATTGTTACCAGAGAAATGTGAATTCTCTAAACTGCTAATCAGAAATGTTCATGTAAATAATAGCCATGCGGGCTTTCAAATGATGCAATGTCTTTTACGAGAGAATTATTGGATCATTAGATCTAGAAAAGCCATAAAGAATGTTTCATATAACTGTGTTATTTGTAAAAGGTTTAAAACGAAATCTATGTCAAGCTAACCAACACCTTTACCACCAGATTTGGTATCGGATTGCGCGCCATTTGAAATTGTCAGCATTGACTTAGCCGGACCACTATTTTTGAAAAATTGAGGAAAAGTTTGGATAGCACTGTTTACTTGCGCAGTATACCGTGCTATCTACCTCGAGCTTGTTAGTTCCCTCTCTTCTGATGCATTTTTTCTGGCATCTAGACGGTTTATTGCTAGACGCGGACGGCTACGAATAATTTACTGTGACAATGGAAAAAACTTTCGTGGAGCTTTCAATGATCTTTCGAAATTAAATTGGAGCAAAATATTGAATGAAACAAATTCTTATAAAATACTTTGGAAATTTATTCCTCACACTGCAGCTTGGTGGGGAGGCTGCTGGGAAAGGTTGGTTCGCACTGTAAAAGAGCTGTTAAAACGCACTTTGGGTAAATCTGTGTTAACATATGAAGAATTGTATACCATTACGTTCATGGCAAAATATCTCCAACATCGTGTAGATGCAAACCCCATGGAAAAGAACATTGAAAGTATTTGTTAAAAATACTTATTTTCGAATTTGACATAACATATGTAAAATGAAAATTTGTTTAAAAAATCATTTAATATTAAATTTATCAAAGGAATTGTAAATTATCAGGTACTTGGGAAAATCAAAATCACGTAATGAGAAAATTTAGCGAATTCAATTACAAATTTTATCACGTACTTTGGAAATCTCACAAGCACGCACTTTCAAACGAGCTCACGCCAAATACTTCTATATCTATCTGACAAGGTTCGCTTTGCTCCTAAAAGTACGTAAAAATTTTAAGCGAAAACAATTGTAAATTATCCTCAGAAAAATCTCACAAGCACACACACTGTTAGGCAGTTTTCCTGTCAACCTGGAATTCGTTATCCAGATCGCCTCGTTAAGTAAAGCTAAAGTTCGAAAAATGTTTTATATTTCATATTTCATCTTTAGTTTCTTAGTTTATTTGGTATATAAACAGTCGTTTGCGTTTCATTTTTCATAGTATGAGCCACGTTTCATGAGAAATCGTCGCCGTAATTTTTTTCCCATATAAAGCAAGTTCTCATAAACCTTGTTGGCTTTATTAACGCTCTTATAATAAAGAGAAATCTAAGACGACGAAGCAAAACGAAATAATGGAAATGATTTGCATGATCATAGACATGGATGGCTTCATTCACGAAGGAAACTTCTTGTGTCGAGAACTCGGATTGATCTTAGCCACCAACGAAAATCCATCGCCGTACGGATTTCGATTCAATCTTCGTCACATTTCTCCGAGTCCGAAAGACTGGCGGACTACCAAGTATTCCATAAGCGGATTCACGAACTAAGATTTTGAGCCAGTTTCAAAGAACGGGACTTGAAACCATTAAAAGAGCTCGAAGACATCGTGAAATCTTTTTACGACAGAACGAAAAAAGTGAATAAAGATGTCGTAGCCTACAAAAGTGATCAATGAGAAGAGCAGTTATTGGACGCTTTAAATATTTCAAATATCATTTTGGAAATTCACGGTTGTCCGAAATTCAACGTGCTGGAGAATCAAAATGGCAGTGCGAATGGCACACGGAAATCTCGAAATCCGAAGAACGTCATTGTCATTGTACAATGGTTGAAGTCTTCGCCTTCAACAGGGTTATTCAAAACGTTAATTTTTAAGACATTCAGTGCTCTTGAATGGCAAGCACACGGAAAAGAAATATACGGGAAAAAAAGGTTCAATAAAACGATTTCGATACAAAAATGAATGTTCTTCATGTTGATAAGGACATCCTGTTCATCTAGTATATAAGATCGACACATGTTGTTCATTAAGATTCTTTTTTTTTTAACTTTCAAAGTGGCAATTTCATCACAATACTGAAATTAATTGTCGATGAACACGGAGAAACAGTCACCGGAAAATTGGAATTCACTAACGCTGAGGACAAGACCAAGATGACAGTCATTGCTGGACACCAGTATTTTTTCGAACTTCCAAAGGATACGAAAACTTTCATCACACAGATCAATGAAATGAAAATATTCGTTCAAGAATTCTATGAAAAATGTTTAAAATGTAGAATATTGGATTCCGGCATTGCGACTTATGAACCGTGGACTGCTGATTATTTAAAAAAAATTATTGCCGTGCGTTTACTATTTTCCAAAAGATGTTATAGACGCAATATTAGAATTGAATATCGACGAAGAATGAATGCCGTGAGAAAAAAAATCAGGGAAACCATACTCTTTACCAGGGATGCACAACCTTTGGCCCGCGGGTGAAAATTGGCCAGCGTCGCCTTTAAAGTTGGTCCACGAATGTTGTTAATAAAATAAGACTAATTTAAAAAGAAATGAGACTCTTTCAAATAAACAAATGAAAAAATCTGATAAAAACGATTCTACACCAGAATAAATATTTTACATTTGTTCATTAATATATTTTTTATAACGATTTTTTTCAGTTTGCTCCCTTCATGGCTACCTGAGAGTATGAATGTTCGTAACAAACATTCATACTCTCGGGTAGCCATGAAGGAGAAGCTTGCGGTCGCAGACAAAGATAAAAAACAAATGCGTATTCACGCATGCCTGTCGAGACAGTTACAATTCGAAATTACGTTGAACTAATCGAAAGTTCCTGATCTAGTTCACATTTTTCTCCATGGTGAGCGTTACCAAAAAGAACTTCAACTTCTACTTAGCGGCAACGATCATTCTAATAAACACTGCGTGCTTTTGCTTGAAAATCGGTTATCTCGCAATTGCAGTCATAGAACAGATCAGATATTATTTTTTTAAATTCGCATGCTTAGTTTAGTAAAATTTATTTTATTGAAGCAAATAGAAATATTTAAGTAAATGAGTGGAAAAAAGAAAGGTGATTTTCAAAATTGGAAATTTCAAGATTCATGGACAGATAAATATTGTTTCATCTATTACAATCATACTGTCACATGTTTAATATGTAGTAGCAAGATTGCAGTGGCAAAAGAATATAACATCAAGCGGTATTATGAAACGAAGCATAAGCAGTTTGCATCTATGAAAGCATATGAACGATCGCAAAATATCGATAACTCAAAAAATCTTTCAGAAGTCAAGCAAATTATTTTCAAAAACAGGCATCTGAATTGGATTCCTATGTGGAAGTGAGCTTAGGTGTCGCGGAAATTATCGCTGAAGAATGTATGCCGTTCACTGATGGTGATTTTATTAAAAAGTGCTTGTTGATTGCATCAGAAAAACTTAGTCCTGAAGCAAAAAGGAAATTTGAGAATATAAGCTTGAATAGAATGACTATTTAAAGAAGAATACAACAGTTAAATGAAGACATAGAAAATCAAGTTGAATCTGCTGCTTCAAACTTTATATACTTTTCTTTAGTTGTTGATGAATCTACAGATCGAACATCAGTGGCCCAATTACTTGTGTTTGTTCGTGGAATTGATGCAAATTTTTGTGTTACGGAAGAACTTCTAGGAATATTTCCCATGAAGGGACAAACAACTGTTGATATCCAGCATGTCCAAGATGTTTTGTTGTGGATGTACTTCAGTAGTGCAGTCTCTACTGCCCAGTAGCACCGTCTGGATTTCCAATAGTTGCTTCAGATGGAGTTCCGAAGCATTGTTGTATTTAGTGTTCATAATGTCCGTCAGCTTAGCAGGTAGCACATGACCTAGAACAAAAACTTGCATACAAGAATAATAACAATTTAAATATAAGAGTTTCTAGAAATAAACAAATTCGGTATCAAAATTTAAGAGCAATAGTATGCGACTATATTTATGATATAAATACCAACTATTATATTTACTCAAACTTATATGTCAATAAACTGAAAATACTTTTAGGAGAGAAATTTTCATTTAATAGCATCACAAATCAAAACTAAACTTGGATAGGGTACCCAATCAGAAAATAATTATAACCAAATATTTCTGCAAATGTGCACGAAATTTTAACTAATAATATATAAAATTAATCTAATTATATATTATATACACAATATTGAAATACAAAACACTAATGTAAATATAAGAATATTTCCACTAATCATTCTAAACGAAACTTTTTCACTGAATTTTAAAAAATAATAAACACACTTTCTCTAGTATTTTAAAACCCAAAAATAATTCTTAACAAATTACTTCAACATTTAAAGTGAAATAATTATATTTAAATACATATCTTTTTCACTTATTTTCGATTTTGCACTCGATTTCGAAATCTCACTTTCACACGAAATCTCACTTTCTTTTTCACTTAATTATTTTCTTTTTTACGAGACTTCCCCGAAAAAAAACACACGCGCACAACACTTCTTGATTATCACACTTTTCTTGATTCCAGGAACAGGAATTTTCAAGCATACGATTCCTAAACGGTATCCTTGGACAGGATGGATACGAAAATCAGAAGTAGCGCAATTTTTCTTAGATTCTCAAAGCAGAATTTCGGATGGAATTAAATCACAAACAAAAGGCTATTTTCTTTTTATTCCAAGGGCTGGAGTCAAAAACAGCATATTTCTATTCCACTGGTCGGAATTAAGCATAACAGGAAACACATCAAAATAGCAGGGTGCTATGGAATTGAATTAATACGTCAAGCTGGGTGCTTCTTTTTCCAAGGGTTGGAACTAACCGTTTTTCTTCTATTCCACTGGTGGGAAATTGACTGGAAAAACCTTTTCCTTTCCACTCCAAGATAGCGGGAAGCTATGTCTTCTGATTCCAAGGATCGGAATTGAAATCACCAAATCAAACTCAACAAATATCAATAGCAGGTAGAGATGTAAAATTCCCGGGAATTTTGAAGCTTGGGAATTAACTCGGGAATTTTGGGAAAAAACCGGGAATTTTGGGGAATATTGGGAATTTTGAGGGAATAAACTCAGCCAATCATATTTCGTTTTAGAGATTCTTTTTTCGCATATATATGAAGCGAAGTGAAGTAAAATTTTATATCTAAATAATTTTTAAACAAAGTGAAACTTTATTTTCTAAAATAAGCATTCATAAAAGTAGTGAAAAGCATAAAATATGAATATTAAAATTGTAAAAATTATAGTATTGAAAAATTTCAACCCTAGGGGATATTTTTATATCAGTGTATGGCGAGATCTGTCGCTTAGATTGTTGGGAAGCCAATGTTTCTCACTAATATATATTTAATGAAACTATGAAAATAAACTGAAAATTTTCATTTGATAAAAAATAATATTATTTCATTTTCTTCATATCTATTTTTCCATTTTCAGTTCTTGTAGGTTGTCAGAGATTTATTATTTTTTGCGATCGTTCTTTATATAGTAGATTTGTTTCTTATATATTCGAAGTAACTTTATTTTTTAAAAAAAATGATTTCACTTTATTTTTAGTGTATTAATTTTTTTAAAAACAAATTATTTGAAAAAAGTAAGGAAGTACTTGATTTTTTCAGTCTTTGTAATAAACTGAATATTGAGGATTTATAAATAAATAATGCCAAGCAAATAGCTTTCACTTTTGTTTTGACTTCTAATTGACAAATTTTTAATTTATCAATGATACAAAACGATACCGTTTCATGTATTCTTCTCAACTGAATATGGGTAAATGGTGCACAAATTTAATTAATATGTAAATGAAAGTATGTGGTGAGGCGACATGTAAGTTGTGAACAAAAAAGAGCTCTTCCTGCGAATCATAATTTAAATAATATCTTGTAGGAATAAATGTGACAAAAAATGTGTAAAAAAATTTATATAAACAATTTTTTATCCACAAATGTAATCATGAATAAAAATACTTTTTCTTTTATTATATTTAAAATAATTTTCTTTTATATTTTATTATTAATTAACAAGTTTTATGTACAACATATATAATGCACACTTTAAATAAAACTATTTTTATTTCTTTTGCAAGGATCTGGTACATTAATTTACACAATTACAATATATCTACAGTTGAATTATTCATTGAGTTTTTGAAAAAAAAATTTTAAAACATTAAAAATGATTTCAAAACAGTATGGTAGAATCAAAATCTCTTTAAACTATTATTCATCATTCTAAATGATAAGACAGAAAATATGGGTGAATTAAAAAAATTATTGATAATCTGTCATTGAAAATACTTCCATTTTTCAGAATTTGTACTAGAAATGGAAATAACTTTATGATATTATGAAAAGAATTTACGAAAGTCAAGCAAATGAATTCTGAAAAAAAAAAGTGTTGCTTTTTTAACATTTTACACTCACGTAATCTTGTAAAAAAATTTTAATTTTTTAATTCAACGCATCTTGCTTTTCATAAAAAGGCTGAAATGTGTTATTCTTTTCAAAAGAAGATTTTTGGTTAAAATACTAGCTTTAAAAATATTAATGTGTTTATAGAAAAATAATATACCTATTTTCTTATATCAATCTTGTTATGAAAATTTATATTTTTAAGAGTTAGTTCTGCTTGAATTTTTACACACAAGATTAAAATTTGTACATAATACAAAAATTTTAGGACAATTGACAAATCTGTAATTTTGTGAAATGTTTATTTCCAATTCAAAAACTTGAAGTAACCATTAACAATTTTTTCAGAAAGGATTTTAAAAATTGAACAGATGCATTTAGAAATCTGCACAATAAAAAATCCCATCTAAATATGTTTTTCTACCTGTTACCTTGTGAAATAAAATTAGGTATTATTTCTATGGCAGAAAATATCTGATATTTACAAATATAAAAATATTGTTTAATAAATACTGATTAATTTTTATGAACATAGTTGTTCAACATGACAACTGAAGTGCATATAACAAAAATTGTTGTAATAAATAATGTATAAAATTGAAGCTACCTATTTTACTGTAACAACACTAATACTATATTTAAAACAAGCAAATGACACTAAATATCATAAATAATAGTTTAAAAATATTATTTTTTCAATGTTTATACTACTTTCATGATGGAAAACCAACTTGATACCCAGTGATATAAATCGGTCAAAACTTAAGCCTTTGTAATGCTGAAAAGTGAAAATCTTTGTAGCGAGGTATTAGAAACAATATCCTACCTCCTTTCTGGCTTCTTAAAACTAATTGCTCATTTTAAAATAGAAAGTTTCGAGCATATCAAATAGATTGTAAATTAATGCATGTACGTCATAGAGATATGCTGTCAGAAGGAAGACTTGTGAACTTCAGCTCACTTTAAAAAAATTTCAAATACATAAACGAAAAGTTTGTTTTTTCTGGGATAAATGTAAAATACAATGTAATTTAGAATTTATAAAAACTCTTATTTGAAGAAACATTTAACATATCACACATGAATATTATTATTTACAATCTCATATAAGTGTGTTAATACCAACCATCAAAATATTCTGTATGATAGTTGATAATTATAGTGAAATTACATAAGACACATTTTTGAATTGAGAAAAAATCTTGATTCATTAAGCCCCTGATTATGTTATGTGTGTATACATATTTAAAACTATGTAATCTACACACACACACACACATATATATATATATAAGGGGGGTGGTGTCAGTCGTCTTCACGTGGTGCCCTCTGTTTTCACTAAACGACTGACTCCTGTCGCTTCGTGCAGCCTACTAACAAAGCCTATTCCGTGTAACCTCCACAGAGCTGTGGGAGTGGCAAATTTTCGCCTTAAAACTGGGCATGATTATCTGCAAAAACACCTTCACCGTGTGGGTTTGAGGGACTCTCCAATCTGCCCTTTTTGCGGACTAGAGGATATGACTGGTGACCACCTTTTCACTTGCCCTGGACTTTCGGACGTCGCAGATAGAAATTCTGCGGAAGATGACTTTTCATTCTCCTCAAGATTGTATTGGGCTGCCCGACAGAGACTGATGGTTGAAAAACCAAGGTCGGGCGTAGGATAAAAAAAATATATATATATATATATAAACATCTCTATATGACATAATCCTTTAACTAAGCAGAACTTTTAGAAGCACTTTTCAGCTCACATAAATTAATCAAAACGAAAGTGGTAAAAATTATGGTGAAAATCAAAAGTTTTGTCTATCATCTAGTTCATTTGAAACTATAATGTAGCAAACACAAAAGCCATACCCAGGAAACTTGGAATATTTTATATACGATTATAAATACTATCCAACCAAGTTAAAATTTAACTTTTTCCAAATTATTGAAAAAAAATCCTCAGAAATACCACCTTAAAGATGGAAAATAGATATCTCAAGATGTTGAAAAAGAGGAAATGGCAAATGCTAATAACAGTCAGGTTCTGCTAGCTATGATAAATAGGATTTAAAGGTTGTAATACTGATAAAGAAGTTTATTATATCGATACAAACTGGACCAATTTACATAAATTTAATATAAGAAACACTTCATCAAAATTTTAAGTAACTTCAAATTAATCAATAGCCTTTCAGTAAAAGCAAAATTATGATATAAATCTCAACAAATCTAAAATTATTAGAACTAACATGCATATTCAAATTTTAAATGGTCCATTATAATGTAGAAAATTAATATTCTTGTCACGTAACCCAACAAAATTACTGATTTGTTATATCATTAATAATCAATTAAATTAACTAGTAAAGAAATCCAACATGCTTATTTAAATCTAGTTATTCTATTTAATTTCTCACCAACATTTCCAATAATAAATAGTTTCATTTTAATGAATGATATATAGAGCATTTTCCTGCTTCTTTATTACAAGCAAATAATTAGTAATTTTATACACAGACATTTTTTATATGACAGTATTAAAGTTCAGATATTTTCCAAATCTCAAACACCAATTGTAAACTTTAATAAATATAACAGTTAAAAATTGGGAAAATGTTCTACTAATATTAATAAGAATCAGTATTTTTATAATCTATGTACAATCAGTTTTGTTACAAAGGTTTTTGCATTAGTATTCTCTAGAAAGTATATACACAACACTATGTTATAAATACTATAGCAATTATATAAGCAATTATGAAGTATATCTATGTATGAAAAAACTTGCAAAAGAAAAAAAATTTCTTGCATGTTAAAAGTGCCAAATAAAATTATCAGTATAGTTCACATCATTACTTTTGTTGGCAAGAGAAAATGATTGTCTTTTTGTATACAGTACGTATAAAATCTGATTCGAGATAAGCAGATATTTAAACATCTGATTTAACCACCGAAAATAAAACCACAACAGTTAAAAATTACCTTTTAACTATTGCGGTTTTTATTAATGGATATTTCAAACCATAGATGAACATCCAGGCTATTACTTTTATCTAAATTGATCAAAAATAACTCCAGATATCTAATGAAAAACAAAATGAACATTTATATACACTAACGATTGACATTATAAAAAATTTTCGCATGCAATTTCAGAATCAGTAATCAATCTAATCTACTGCGTTTGATTTAACATTAAGTTTACAAATAATAGTAAAATAATATTTTTCGAGGAATATATATGTGAAAGACAGCATATCCAAACGATTTCTTTGTCCAAAAATTTAATAAATACACATTCAAAGAGTAAACATTACGAGTAACAATTACAACGAACACAACTTGAAACCTCTCCATTCTTTACAAGTGGCTGTCATCTTTTTCCAAATTTGTTTTGAGAAATTTCTATTGCCATAAATGAAAATAGATATCATTAAAATTTATCTTTTTAAATATATTATGTGGTTTTAATAATTAAAAACTTATAAATTTTTAAAAAAATTCAAATTTTTCCACAATTTTTAAAATTTGGGAATTTTCAAAATTCCCGGGAATTTTGAAAATTCCCATGGGAAAAAACCCGGTTTATTCCCGGAAATAAACCGGGTTTTTTCCCATCCTTACAACACTAATAGCAGGTTGCTATCAATTTATCTTCTGCTGTCGGGATGACACTTCTCAGAAATATCTTTTACCCAGAATCACTCATTAATTCTTCAGAATTATTCGGAACAGTTCCATCCGCACCGATGGCACCATTTAAAGCTGTAGAGTACCGAGGTGGCAAGGCAATTGAAGAGAATTTCAATTTAATTTAACTTAATTTATTGATGAGGATAAATTTTAAGTATACATAATTTTTACTATTTACGTGAATTTTATTGCAACTTTCAACTCAATAATCAGGACAATGTCATTGGCGGACGCCACCACAAGCGCACCTCCAGTGCGCTGTCTCTCTGAGAATACACTCTCTACTCAAGTGAAAAAAATATATATATAGTCAGAAGGAAGGAGGGTGGCAGAATCTTGCACGCATGCGCTATACTGATCCTCGCCTTTTAGCTCGTTACAGCAGTTATAATTTGAACATCTTTATTCAATTGAAATCTTTTCTATTTTAGTTGAATATTTGATTCCAAATAAAAATTATTAACGAGGTATTACGATATAGAACTAAAATTAATTTCATCATGTTAAGTTTTATATATTGATTGTTTTATATCTCTCGATCTATATTGTCATATTTTTAGTTAGTCCTTATAAATAAATATAATAAATAATAAACTTTGAAAGAATAATTATAACATTCCCACACAACCAAGAACGTCTAATGGACGTCCACGAGAGGTCCACCATATCCAGTGGACGTTATGGATGATAAATAGACATCTATTGGACGTCCATGAAAGGTTATTCAGTGGATGTTTGCTGGTCGACCACTATGGATGTCTAATAGACGTCTATTAGACGTCAATTTATGGACATTAATCATGGATATGTGTGGATTAAAAATAGACGTCTAATGGACATTCGTTGTGGATGTAATCTGGACTTCGATGAAGTATCAACTGTAACCAAGCGGCCATCTTGGTTAGACAAGAAAAGCGCTTATTTCGTATTCCTTTACCATAACTGTGACAAATTTATTTCTTAATTTTTGATATTTAAGCTATATTATTTTCATAATCTGAATTTAAAAGAAGAAATGGGATTTTGTGTAGCATTCGGATGCACTAATAGAAAGACCAAGAAATTGGAAGGAATAACATTTCACAGGTAAGAAAAATTTTGTGCTCTGCTTAAGTATTGCTTATTCGCAGTTTCCATAGCTATCGTTTTATTATTTAATGTATTTATAATTGCAAAAAATTACATTACGTTAAAGATAGTTTAATAGTTGTTAAATTATATTATTTTTAAAATAATTTCTAGTGTAAAACAATATTGAAATTCATGTTCTATGTATGGAACCATAAAGCAATGATTAACTCTATGTATGCTTTCTAAGGCTTATGTATGGTACATCGATATTTTAGTACATGGAAATAAAAAATATATAATTTATGTATAAATTTTCTTTCTAATTATTATTAAGCTTCTTATATCAGTTAATGTTAACGAATATAATGTGTTTTGATTAAGGACAGTAATTCTACTAATCCTTTTATAACCCAGTTAATTTTTCTTGGTTACTTTAAAAATATTCAAAAAATTTTAAAATTCATTTACAATGCGGAATATTTTTTTTATCATGAACTAATATACAGTACTTTTGCATGCTCATCTACTCTTCCTCAAACCTGAGTTTGCAAAGGGTTATAAAAATAGCTTAAAATATATATTTTAATTGTTATAGTTTTTATAGAATGTTTCTTTTTTAGAAAAGTTAAGAATAATTTGTTTTTTATGACAATTAAGCATATATTTGTATATATAAGCTTCTTTTATATTGTATAATTATGTCTTCCATAAGTGATTTTAATCCAAGTGAAGAATAAGCAAAATGTTTTGTTTTTACATTCTATATGTTATAGTTATTCCATGTATGTAATTTCATTATAATTATATGTTAAAGTTAGTTCATATTAAAGTAACATTTTTGTTCAAAAACCATAATTATGTTTATCACTAAAATATATAGTAATAAATGTGTTGATCAAATTTAATATTCTAGTATTAGTTTTGATAAATTTAGATAAAAGTAAAAGTAAATGTCCATCTGTATACATTGTTAAAGAAGTTTAGAACATTAAGTAATATTTAACGGTTGTGTCAAATTGTTCTTTAATTTTCTGTGATAAATCAAATGTTTAAATATCTATTTGTCAAATCAGAATTTTTATGTTTAGTTTATAAAATATTCATTTCTCTCTTGCCATCAAAAGTAATGATGTGTTGCTGTTTTATAATTTAGAACTGATGAAAAATAGTTAAATGTGAGATTTTGATTGATGTATATATTGTATGAAAAGCTTAGTAAATTGTTCATATTTTGATTCTACCTTACTGTTATGAAATATATTAAATAATTTTTAACGTGTTGAAAAGTTGTCTTCAAAAGCTCATCGAATAATACATCAATGGATACATTGTAATTGAATAAATTAATGTACCAGGATTTTGCAAAAGAAATAAGAGTTTTATTTAATATTGTATGTTGTACTTAAAAAAATTATAGTTATACTTAAAATTTTACAATTATTTTAAATACTTTAACTATAATAAAAGAAAATTTGAGAATATTAATAGTAATAATTTTGATAACAAGTCTTTATCAAGAAAAGATATATAGACAAAACAAGAAAATATAATAAATTTATAATTATACTTTCTTTAGCAAACAAATTTAATCATTCGTGGTGATGAAAACAGTTTTTAGTTTATTATAACCTATATATTTTTAATATCAATGTATATAAATATATATCAGAATTATAGGTATAAAATATTAAACAAATTTATTTTAGAATTTTTTGAAAGTATAGTTTTTTTTTTATCAATGTTGAGTAGACATGTAGTGCTTGATATTACAAATATCCAAAATGTAGATATCTAGATTTCTGTCAGATGTCTAGCCCTTACAAAATATGGATATTCAATTTGCAATAGTTTTAAATATCTATGAGATCTCTCTCTAATATCCAAAAGTT
Organism: Latrodectus hesperus; assembly: GCA_037975125.1. Classification (NCBI taxonomy): domain Eukaryota; kingdom Metazoa; phylum Arthropoda; class Arachnida; order Araneae; family Theridiidae; genus Latrodectus; species Latrodectus hesperus. The sequence goes on from JAJQOW010001541.1 coordinate 29,334, forward strand.
AATGTCTAGATGATATTTTATGATATCTAGTGGACATCCAAGTTTTGAATATCAATGGACATTTGAATATCTCAAGGATGTGATGCAGATCTAATAGATATCTGGATATGAATTGAAATTGACCTGGTTATCACATAGATATTTGTGGTTGTGTGGGTAATGTTAATTCTAGTGAAGAATAAGCAAATTGTTATGATTTTATATTCTATATGTTATATTTATTTCATGTATGTTTTCTTATTATCTGTTAAAGTTAGTTTATATTAAAATAATATTTTGTCCCAAAAACACAATTATGTTTGTCATTAAAATATTTAGTAATAAATGTGTTGGTTAAATTTAATAATATTTCTTTATTCTGGAATTAAGCATTAGAAATATTTCATACAAAATGGCAATTTATCATTTGCATGTTTATATGAATATGGTTTTGGTATATAGGATACAAAGCTTAACTTGGGCAGATATCAAGTTAAATCAATTTTGTCTTTCTGTCATTGAGTATTTAGCTGAAATAGTAATACACAAGGAACTTAGTTCCATTCTTACTATATTCTGTAACTTTGAATGAAAGATGTCATTTTTTAGTATTCTTATTTCTTTTAATAGTTTTCCGAAAGATGAGCAGCTGAGAGAAATTTGGATCAAAGTTGTACTTCGGCAAAATTGGCTTCCCTCCAAACATAGTAAACTGTGTTTAGCACATTTCCCGAAGAAATGATAGATCGGATATCTCTTTCTTGTGTCGGATTAAGAGATGATGCTTATCCTATTTGCAGAAGGTAAGATTGTTATAAAAATATTTTCAGAATTCATAACTTTTACTAATGAGAAATAAAAAATATCTTTTAATCATTTTAAAAGGTAGAATATATCTTTACATTTAATTCTAAAGAACTTTCTTGTAAAATCCGAATTTTCATAATTTGTTGATATTTAAAAAAAAATTTTTTTTGAAACTTTTTGTTTTAAACAATGCATAACATTCAATAATTTTTATTATATTTTAAGAATTTTTAACACCTTGTTTGATATTTTAAATTCTAGATCTAATAAACAACATGGTTTTAAAAAAGCTCTAAGTCAATCTGATATGCAAAATATTAAATTATTTCTAAAGCAAGCAGATGATTATATTTCCAATTTGAGGGTAAGTGTTGGAGGTCCAAAAATTTTAAATTCCAACAGGAAAATTGGATTTTTAGGATTTAAATTATGCATTCAGAGTGTATTGCATTTAGCAGAATCATTAATTTGTCCTGAAAATCCTCCATTATTTTACTTTCCATTTTACAAGGTCAGTCAAGATCATTTAGAACTTTTCTTTTCATTAATAAGATTTCATGGTGGCAGCAACAACAATCCAACAGCTCGCTAATTCAAAGCAGCTTATAAAAAATTGCTTGTGAATTCAGAATTGAAACCTGCATCTTCTGGTAATTGTTTTCCTTTAACTGAAATCAGTATTTTAAGTGTACCTAATCACAATTCACCTATTAATGTTATTAATATGTCAACCTCTCAAAATAATATTGTACATTTGTCATTAACAATCTTAAATAGAAGTCCTGATTTGATGATAGAAATATTTTTTAAACTAGATTTGCTTAATGAATTTTCTTGTGATATAATTTATTATATTGCTGGATTTGTAGTAAAAAATTAAGCCAACTTATTAAATGTGAAATATGTTTAAATGCATTACAAGCAGTTACTCCCTATAATTTGTACTTGATTTCCTTCAAATCACAGGGTAAATTGATATACCCATGAGATGATGTTTACAAGATTTGTAAAGTGTGTGAATCTGTATTTAGAAGAAATGTAATGTTACACTCATTTTCAAAATTTAAAAATGTTCGAAAAATAAACATTTAATGTGAATTGGATGCTTTAGCTGTGTTAAATATTGAAAATATATTTTCTCAATTGAAACTACATCAATTTGATAATGATCCTCTGGATAATCATGTCTTCCAACTAATTAAAGCTGTAATTAAGCATTATTTTGTTATCTGTATTAAGCATTATTGTGAAAACACTTTAAACTCTATAGGACAATTATATACAAAAGCAATTATTTTTAAAGGTCAGTAATATATTAGCTTCCTTGTATAAATAATCAAGTGATTTTTTTGTATTTAATAAAATAATATTTAAACATACTATGATTATTTTTAATTTCACTCCATAAAAGAAATTTAATTAAAAATTATTAATATTTAGTGAAAAGAGTGTGCAATAAAATAACATTTGGAGGTTTATTACATTCAAAACCTTCCTCTACTTACAATCACATTTTTTTAAAGGTACTAAATTATATAGATGAGTGACATGTATATGACAACAATAAAATTTCTAACTTTGATTAATAACAAAAATTATTAAATAACATAAATAATTTTTTGTTATTAAATAATTTTTATAACTAATTTCCCAGCTTGTGAAAAATGTCAGAAAAGTAAACATTCAATGTAATTGGATGTTTTATCTGTTTTAAACATTGAAAATATAATTTTTTCCTCAGTTGAAACTTCATAAATTTCATCATGATCCTCTGGATAATCATGACATCTAACTAATTAAAGCTGTAATTAAGTATTATTTTGTTGTCAGTGTTAAGCATTATTTTAAAAATACTTTAAATAATGTGAACTCTATTATTATATACAAAACCAATTCTTTTTAAAGGTCAATAATATGTTAACCTCCTTTTAGAAATAATCTAGAAATGTTTTGTATTCAATAAAATAATATTGAAGCATATGGTGTTTATTTTTAATTTCATTCTATAAAAGAAATTTAATTAAAATTATTACCATTTTGTGAAAAGGCTTGTAAAAGAATTACAGTTAGTGATTTATTACATTTAAAACCTTCCTCTACTAATAGTGATTTTTTCGTTAAATGCACTAAATTATATAGGTGAGTGACATGTATGACAAAAATAAAATTTCTAATCTTGAAAGAAATTTATGTAATTAAATAATTTTTATAACTTTCTTCTCAGCTTATAAAAATATTACATTTTATTTCACACAAAAAATATATTCTAGACAAATTGTTTTCTTTATGAAAAAATATGTATTTTAATTGATTTGAAGTTATTCTTTGCTATACTTATCAAAATATTGGTGCATGTGCAAATTGTACTATTACTGAGCATGCGTAGTTTATGAATCACTCAAGGCGTTCATCCCTACTAGCATTTCATGCTCCAACCAAGATGGCTTTAATTAGACCTAATGCATTTGATAGGATATGCCACTACCCTTAGCTCTTTGAATGTTATCATAACTTGTAAAATTAAGCAAGGAAAAATATTCAAAAAATATTATTTGTAAAAATTGTTTAAAATTGGATTTAATTTGCAACAAATATTTATCTGATGTCAATTTTTATGTAATCATTTGAGATGAAGTAATTTACTATACTAATTTTCAATTATAGTAATTATAAGGTACACGTTCATTTCATATTATAATTCGTGTTTATGCAAATATCGGAAAATGTTTCTATTTTTTTAAAATTCTGCTTCTTTACATTTTGGGTAAGTTACTAGCTATTAAATCATTTGATAGCCTAAAAATTTGTCAACTAGCTTTTGGTAAGATTCCATGTTTGTTTTAGTGTAAACTAAATTTTATGCTTTACTAATTTATATTAGTAGACAAATGCACAAATTAATGGATTCAGGAACTGATATAAATTCATGAGAAAGTGTTTAGTTTAATTAAATCAGGATTCAGTATTTGAAGACTACAATCAACAAGTGGACCCACAAGAAATTTTCAATTAATCCCTTATTGTATTGTATTTATGATATGGATAAAAAAAACAGATTTTGGAATAGTTATAGATTGCTAACAAATCCATTCTGGTACGATAATCTACATGTTTGGGGCATTTGGTACCGGTAGTAGTAACTCCTGTGATTGAACCACCTTTTAAAAGTAACATAGTGATTTTCATTTACTTTGTGTCCACAATTTATTGAAAAAAAAATAATAATTCCATACAAGAAGAAAATAGCTCATAATAATAATTTTAATTTGTACAAATTAGAAATTGTAAAAGAACTTTTAAAAATAAAAATAGATTCTTCAAAATTATAAAAAAATAATTGTGAATTTTTTTAACAAAATACTTAAATATAGAACTGATAAAATATGAATATTAAATAAGTTCATTATAATTAAGTTTAATTGAAATACATGTTCTACACAAAATGATACAACACTCCTGAATTTTTATTTTTTCATTATGTGATTTTGAACTCTATTAATAAAGAATACATTCGCTTATCAGCACAACTTTTACAATGTCATAATAATTATTTTTCAAATCTCTAAATGTTTTTTTTTCTTCTAGATGCTATAAGAAAAAATGCAGCTTTGTGCAATGTTACTGATGCAATACTTATATCCTGTGTGAAAAATTGGTTACGGCATGCAAAAACTAGATATTTGAATGAATTGAAAAAAATTGTAGAATAATAAAATGTTTTATTTATATGATGTTTTGAATTCATTTTAAAATACATGTTCTATTAGTATAATGCTGCATTTACTTATTACTGTAAAAGTTTTTCAAACATTAATTTCTCACTGTAAATGGTCTATTTTTTATTTTGCTTGTTTCGCAAAAGTCCTTACTGCGTTTTCGCATTTTCTCTTCATGTTATATCAAAATATTCTGTTAAGCATTTTTTGTGATGTTAAACATCACAAAACAGAAATATATCATTTATTTTAAAAAATCAAATGGGATATCCCATCTGTCAAACTTTTTAATCATAATGTGTAATTAGAACGTAATATTTTTTTAAATAATAAATTAAAAGTGACTGAATAGATTTGGTAAATATAAGGTTACCTTTAATCTCTTAAAACTCTGTTTTGAAACTTAATACTCAAAGAAAAATCCAAATTTATTCAATATACATGTGCAGTTTCTTGCTTTAAGTTCATTTTTAATCTTTCTGGTTTGATAACGCTCAATTGAATCGATGTCAAATTTCTAAAGCAAATTGTTTTAAATAAAGTGATACTAAGAATTAAAATTGATATTTTACATTAGATATATATTTATTCTATAGCTGTGTAATTGAACCAAATTTATTGCATTTGATGTTTTCTACAATATAGATTTTTTTTATTGTAAATCAATATTTTCATGCTCAAGTACCTTTAATTAAAAGCAAATAATTAATATTTGTGATTTGCATGTAATACTTAAAGCATTTTATGATGGAGTTATTACAACTTTTTTAAGGTAAGTCGAAATTTAAAATTAATCTGAAAAATTTCCTGTAGTAAGAAATAAATGAATTATCTTTTATATGAATACTTAGTAAAATTTATTACTGTGAAATTAAGTTAATTTTAATATTTTATAAAATAAAACTAAGCAAATTAAAAATTATTATTTATTTAATATTTACGCAATTCAGTTGAATAAGAAATTTAAAAGTGACAACAAAATATTTCAAAACATAAGAAACGGCCATTCATAAAAAATAATAGTATATGATTGGAAGATCATGCGCATTCTGCCGTGTCAGATTAATGACGTCACTACCAATGCTATGTGACGTCATGTCCAAAACACGTCCACCAGTGGTTATCTGTGGACATCCATTAGACGTCTACTGGATGTCTTCTGGACGGTCAGTGGATGGTTCACTGGATCATTTATGGACGTCCAGTGGATGTCTACTGGACCACGGTGGATCATCCAAATAACATCCAGTAGACGTCCAGTGGACGTACTTGTGTTGTGTGGGATGAAGTTAAGAAAAAAATTAATGCCCTCTGAAGAACTTATCAAAGAGAAAAGAAAAAAATTAATGAATCTAAAAAAAGTGGTGCAGGCACTGAGGATCTATATGTGCCGTCTTTATGGTATTTTGAATATTTAGCATTTCTAGACGAAATTGCAGTTCCACGTGCTGGAGTATCATCCATGAATTTGGACACAAGTTTTGTTGACAATGGTGATGAAGTAAGTTAACTAGTTTATTTTGTAAAATTATTCCCTATCTGAATGAATATATATAATTGCACATTTAGCTTAAAATTTAACTACGAAATTTTATAATAATCTTTATTATGAAACAATATATTTTTAATTTCAGAATGCTTACAAATCTTCAAAATAAACATTTTAAAATTTTAACTTTTTTATAGCTTATATATGAATTAAATTTAAACAATAATATAAAGGTATTAGTTGAGATTATTCTGTTGTTCTCTTTAAATATTCTTTACACAATTAAACAATAATAGAATTAAATAATTAAAAATAATAAATTGATTTATAATAACAAAAGAAAATTATTCACGTTTAAGCGAAATTGAAATTAAATGCATCTTCATTTATGAGTATCTTTTGGAAAATGTTAATTTGTTTCCATTTTATTTAAAATCATCTAAGAAAATATTATAAAATCTAAGGATACTTTTGGATAATAGATAACAAATTAATAATTGATTTTATATCTACTATTAAATAATAGTAGTTAATACTCTATAGATAAACTTTTTGATGTACTAATATGGCTCTTTAATTAATAAATTATTGAAATGCACATATTGTGTATTTATAATTTTTATGGAGATACATATCAAAATTTAAGAGATCTCGCGTCTTCAAGTAGAAATAACTCTTTACACATGTTATTAAGATGCCATTTTTGCCCTTTAAATGTATTGATCATTTTATAGTTTCCCAGAATTTGATTAGATATATTTATGTGTATTTATATAGTATCCATAATACATTTATACAGTTGCAAAATATATTTAATATGTTAAGTACTAATTTCTTGATATATAATAATAAAACTAACAAATTAATTAGCACTTTTATTAGTATCCATATCTTATATTTTCTAAACATAAACTTTTAAAATTTAATTACTTTAATTAGGATAAAATCAAAGCGTCTTGCCATGGTAGTTTGCCTTTATTGGAAACAAAATAATTGGCAAACTTTTCTCGAATGAGTTTTGCTTCATCCGAATAATTTCTTTGTTGCCCTATTTCTAATCCAGTTAAATAATCATTTGACCTTAAACCTAATTGCACCGAACCAGTTTCTTCATCTTCTTGGTCTAGGCTGGAAGATGGGGAATAAATTTCAGCACTGTTCCTTCTTAAGAAATTGAGCAAGACACAGGTTGCTAGCACTATTTTTTCTATGACTTTAACACGTAAATTTATTGCTGTGTGATATATCCTAAATCTGTTGGTTAATATGCCAAAAGCATTTTCTACCACTCTTCGAGCTCTACTGAGCCTGTAATTAAAAATTCTTTTTTTACCATTGAGTTCTCGTTGAGGAAATGGCTTCAAAAATCGGGACGTAAAGCAAAAGCTTCATCCCCTATGAAAACAAAAGGAAGTTCGTTATCCTCTGAAGTGGGCAGATTTAGTTGATGATTAATCAAATGGTGATAAAAAATACTTTTCTTCAACACTCCGCCATCAGATACACGGCCGTTCGTGCCAAAATCTACCATTATAAATTCATAATTTGCATTAACAATTGCTAAAAGAACAATACAATTGAAACTCTTATAATTCCAATAAAATGAACTGCTCCCTTTTGGTGGAGTGATTCGTATGTGTTTTCCATCACAAGCACCCACACATGATGGGAAATTCCACCTGTTTTCAAAGCCTTTCGCTATGGAAATCCATTCTTCTTCATTTTCAGGAAATTAAAAATAAATTAAAAGACTCAAAATCCAATTTTTGTATAAATGAACATAATTTTATTATTGTATAAAAATAACTAGAATACTTCTGAACAAATGTTGAAATCTAAAATAAGTGTTATTAATTCTGTTAAGTTATATTTTTCGAAAAACATTTTATCGTTAGGAGAGCTATATATGAATGTTCAATTTGATTTTAGGTTGTGGATCTTGAAATTGATTCAACAGAAGTTTCTAACAGTTCCAAAAGTCATAAAAGAGGGAAAAAAAGAAAAGCGGAGGAGCTTAAAAATAACATGTATGAATTAATTTACCATAAATTAAAAAATTCAGAAGATGAACAGGATCCATATTTAGGGTATGGCAAAATGGTTGGAGCGAAGTTAAAATCAATAGCTTCAAATTCAAAAGAAGATGCTTTCTTGGCAGAAAAAATGATGAGCGAAGTTATTTTTTATGACCAGAATGTGAATTTAAAAAATAAAAGTATTGTTGATACTTTGACTTGTAATAGTCAAGGTGCTGCTTCAACCAGCAGTACCAATCATTATTTGCAAACTTTGCCCCATCACTCGGATGAATCTCTTAATCAAACAAACAATAATTTGCAATTCAGTGTGAGAAAAATTTTAGAAAAATAAAATTTATGCTTAAAATCTTGTCTACTTTATGTTATTGAATATTTATAATATGCTCATATAATATATGCATATGTACATGAGTTATTACTAAATATATAACAAATGTTTTAAAGAATTTGTTTTTCTGTGTATATTCAGTTAATGAATTTTATAAGAAAATTTCCATTATTAGTTAAACTTAAATCAATTGACTATCGTCTTACTTTATATTTTAATAAAGTGAAAAATTTTCGAAAACTTTAAATTTAATTTATTCAATATCTACATAATATTTTTTCATTTTTTATTTTAACTGTAGTTTTAATAAATAAGTTATTATTAATAAGTTAAAATTAATAAATAAGTTAAAGTATTACTTACTTTCAAGTATTCCTTGTGGAGAACTCTTATGATTGCATCACATGTTTCTGGTATTATTTGTCCCAAAGCTTGAGGTGAAATAATAGTTGTAAATTTCAAATCTTCGTATGATCTACCGGTTGCCAAAAAGTGCAAAGTCGCACTTAATCGTTCATGAGGACTTAAAGATGAACGCATGAATATATCCTTTCTTATAATTAAAGGTGTTACCTTATACAACAACGTTGAATACAATTTTTCATTCATCCTCATGTAAATCAAGAAATCTTTATCTTCCGACTGTATTTCTGTAATTAAATTTAGATGTGAAAGAGTTTCATGCTGGAGCAGCCACTTTTTTGCCCATTTCTTTTTCTTATTGTTTGTTTGCTTTTCACCATCATCACAGTCCAAAGCAGCAGCCAATAATACTTCTGTGCTTAATTTGCTCATGTTATATGATAATATTTAAGGGCAGAAATTACAAGCAGACAAATGAGTACAACAATAAATACGTCAAGTCAGAAAAAGTGACTGAACAACAAATGATTGAAATTTTTGGCGATTTTCGATTTTCATTTACAAGAAACATATTTTAAGCCAAAAGCAATAAATGTTGAAAAATGGCACCCTTAAAAATAACTTCATACTCCAGATGTGCGTCCCCTACTGTGGTCAGCAGAATTTGAGGGGAATGTGTGCTTAATTACTTCCTACCCCCTTCAACAAATCCTAAAGAAAAATCCTATTGTGTGTGGCGGGCTTTAGCCTCCACTCAGCACAAACGTGTCTCGAGTACGCTCCAACATCTGAACAGTTACAATGTTAGGAAACCACCGTCAAATGATTAGATTTCCTTCGGGAAACCTAAGCGCATTTAGGCAAAGCTCCGCCAAGTCATAACCCACAAGCCATAGAGGAGTCCTTGTGAAATGTGAGGGAATGTATGCAAAATAAAATGAAAAGAATCAGAGAAATATCGGACTTCACGGAGTTCATCGAACAATCCAGGGATGCCGAAAATCAACTTAGAATGAGCCAAGCACCTGCACCCCAGAAAATTTATGAAATCTACGGAAAATCTGAAAAATCTTCGAGAGCAGGAAGCTACATATAGATACTGGTTTGGCATTAACCCCGGCTAGCAATAATTATCGTTCAACTCAGAATATTTAACTTTAAAACAGCTACTGTTTCTGTCTTATCAAGAAATTATCCCTAAATAAGTGATCGGAGGAATTTGTTCAATGTAAGAAAACCGCTAAGTTATTTCGGAGGAACTAAAGGTGGTCCCCATAACAACTAGCAATTATTTCGCTGGACTTGATTCCACCTAGAAGGCCGAGTAACCCATGGATGAGCGTCCCACCTAACCTGAGGGGAAAATTCTCTCATCATAGTAAGGTAGGGTGAAGACCATATCAAATTACTAAGAAACCTAAAAAAAATATCAGTTATGAATTCGAGGACAAGACCGCTGTTCAAAACCTAAAAACTTTTATTAAATCAGATTACGCCGAAGGGAGTTCACTAAATTATTTGACGATAATTAAGTCGAATATATTCTCCTTAAAAACACAAAAAATATGTGATTCGGTATCTTCCCATCACTACTTAAATCAAATATATCAAGGAAAATTCATCCTTATTGGATTTCAAATTGCTCTGGTAAGTCGAATGACTCACCCAAAAATGTAATAGCCATGCCACTATTTATGGTACATAAATTTTCGGCAGCAGATGAGGCCAACATGTATGACATCCAGTCATTGTGCCATATCTCCTGTGTGACAGTTGAGCTTTTACAGAGGACAAAGATAGGCGATGCAATACTTCAACAGTCAAAATTTTAATCATAGTGCCGAATTGTGCCATATGACACCGAGGTGTGTTAAGTGCGTAGGCACTCATAACACCAGAGAGTGTCCACACAGCAAAGTAGAGTAACCCAAGGGTTGCAACAGCAATGGGAATTACCCGGAAACTTACAAGGGATGCTCCGGTTTTTCATGACCTAAAGCAAAGATAACATCAACTCCCATGAATAGTAAAGATTTTTTAAAATCTAACTATGTGAGACCATGCGTCTCTTACGCTAATGTTACTTCTCCCACCCCCACTTCGATTACAGTACAACAAACTTCTCCGGTCGTTCCTTCAGGGAATTCAGGAGAATTTCCTGAACTATTACAACTTATGAATAAAATAAAAAATATATAAAAAGGTGTTCAAATTAAAGATCTCTAAAATGAATTAAGAGACATTCTTCGGTTGAACAAACTTCGATTAGACGAGCTTCGTTCTTTGTAATTCACATTGTTTCTGCCAAGTTGGCGTTGAGAATGGTTACGAATTTTATGTTTCCTATTGTTCGCTCGACTTATATTCGTATTCCTTTATTATTAGTCATCTTCCGAAAGAGTCCATTAATAAGTTGGTCCCAACATCTTTGATTTTCTTATTTGTGCATGTGCTAGTGTTTCTTCTCTAATTTTTACCAGAGACTTTTTTCAATTGAAACAGTCATTTCCCATCGTCTTAATTATTATGTAAGCTTGAATAAAGTGAGCTGATCTCGGCCGTTCCGTCGGTCCGTGATCTGAAGAAAATATCAGTTGATCCAGATTCAATCAAATTCTTGAGATTTAAATTTGTGTCCTTCTTCTGATGGACGACAGAATTGTCATTAATATAGAACTTAAGATTCAACAGAATGGCTCAGATAAATGTGGATTCAATCAGGCACAAGAAATTTTCTTCACGGCACGGGAATAAAGCCATTCGTGCTATGCCAATCATTTTCATTGCGAACAGGAACAACGTAGAACATCTCACGATGTGCTTGTCCATTCGAGATCGCTTGTCTCTTTATTATCGTTTCCAAAAGATGGTCCATTAACATTTGAATCGATGGAATTCGCAAGTTCCATGAATAAAGTGGGATGGATTCCAGTGTCTGATTATAATGAGTTAGACGCTCAAGAAAAATATCGAAGGTGTTTCAAAATTAGTTAATTGTGTGCCGTAAAAGATCTCAAAGAGCATACACACATAAAAAAATGTGTGTACAACTCTCTGCGATTTTTTACCCATTTAATTTTTAAGCTTAAAGGGCTAACCTTTCAAGGATTTTACCATTCCTTGTTCTTCAACATTACGTCGATTTTCGCTTTGGGAAAATAATAGAGGAACGGCATGCAAGATAGCAAGAAGGTGAGTGTACAAGGCTTCTCACTGGCAATGTTAGGATTAAATCCGCCGTCTCCTTTCCGAAATTTTTCGTACCGTTCATTTTTATAGAATTCTTCAATATCTTTGACTGGAACGATGAGTTTGTAATGACAGTCATTCGTTGTCGTTGGCATTTGGAAATATGTCAGGCCAGAAAAGACGGAAAGCATTCTCCCATCGAATGTGCTGGTAAATTCTATTTCTCCGGCAACTGTTTCGTTTTCATCGTTTTGAATGAGCTTGAATCTTGCAATGAAATTCAAGTTTTAAATCATTTTGGAAGAAATAAAGAAACGGCTCGAGCTGAGAAAAAAATATGAAATGCGTCCGTTCCAGCTCTCTGCAATTATACTGGATAAGCTGGAAGTCCTTATCTGAAAAAACATGAAAATCTTTGATTCTTGTCTCAACGTCGGACATTAAGAAAAAGTTTTAATGTCATATAGGAAAAATATTACAAGATGTATTGGAAAACATGCAAAGCGTACAAGAAATAAATAATCACTATCAGCATGAAGGTCTTTAAAGAACATATAGAAAGAATGTATTTAAAATTGTTGAAAGCGTAGAACCGAATGTTCAAGATCTTCAAGTTTTGTTCATTAAAAAAGATTATTTTGTTGTGTTCATCCAAAATTGGTCAATTTTGTGTTGTAAAAAATTTAAAGAGTGCGCACTTTTTGTGTGCGACTCTGCGAATTTTTTACCCATTTAATTTTTCTAATGGCTAAAGGCTAACAATTTTTTTTCTCACGACATTCATTCTTCTTTGTCGATATTCAATTCTAATATTCCGTCTATACCATCTTTTGGAAAATAGTAAACGCTCGTCAATAATTTTTTTGAATAATCAACAGTCCACGTTTCTTGAGTCGCAATGTTGGAATCCAATATTCTACATTTTAAACATTTTTCATACAATTCATAAACGAATTTTTCCATTTCATTGATCTGTGTGATGAAAACTTTCCTATCCTTCGGAAATTTGAGAAAATACTGGTGTCTAGCAATGACTGTCATCTCTATCTTATCCTCAGCGTTAGTGAATTCCAATTTTCCGGCGACTGTTTCTCCGTGTTCATCGACGATTAATTTCAGTATTGCGATGAAATTGACTTTGTAAGCCATTCTGAAAAAAAAAAAAAAAAAAAAGATTCTGAATGAACATCATGTGTCGACCTTATATACTAGATGAACAGGATGTCCTTATCAACATGAATAACTTTGGTTCTTGTATCGAAATTGTTTTTATTGAATCTTTTTTTCTTCCATATAATTCTTTTCCATGTGCTTGCCATTCAAGAGCACTGAGTCTCTTGAAAAATTAAAGTTTTGAATAAACCTGTTGAAAACGAAGACTTCGACCATTGTACAATGACAATGATGTTCTTCCGATTCCGAGATTTCCGTGTGCCATTCGCATTGCCATTTTCTGTCGTCTTGACTTGACAACACGTTGAATTTTGAACAACAGTGAATTTCAAAAATGATATTTGGAATATTTAAAGCGTCTAATAACTCCTTTTCGCATTGATCGCCTTTGAAGGCCACGACATATTTATTCACGTTTTTCGTTCTGTTGTAAAAAGATTTCACGATGTCTTCGAGCTCGTTCAATGGTTTCACGTCTCGTTTTTTGAAACTGGCTTGAAATCTTAGTCCGTGAATCCGTTTAATAGAATATTTTGCGGTCCGCCAGTATTTCTAACTCAGAGAAATATGACGAAGATTGAATCGAAATCCGTTCGGCACTTTATTTTCGTTGGTGGCTTCGATCAATCCGAGTTCTCGACACAAGAATTTATCTTCGCGAACGAAGCTATCCATGTGATCCTGAAAATCATTTCCATTATTTCGTTTTGCCTCGTCGTCTTAGATTTCTCTTTATCATACGACCGTTAATAAAGCCAACAAGATATGTGAGAACTTGCTTTATTAGGGAAAAAAATTTAGAGAGACGATTTCACATGAATTGTGGCTCATGCTGTGAAAAATGAAGCGTGAACGACCGCTTGTATTACCAATAAATTAAGAAACTAAAGAAAAAATATTTTATTTAATATAAATATAAAACATTTTTCGTACTTTAGCTTTTCTTAACCAGGCGATCTGGATGATGAATTCCAGCTTGACAGGAAAACTGCCAAACAGTGTGTGTGCTCGTGAGATTTTTCTGAGGATAATTCACAATTGTTTTCACTTGAAATTTTTACGTACTTTTATGAGCAAGGTGAACCTTGTCAGATGGATAAAGAATTATTTTGCTTGAGCTCGTTTGTAGGTGCGTGCTTGTGAGATTTCCAAAGTACGTGATAAAATTTGTAATTGATTTCGCTAAATTTTCTCACTACGTGATTTTGATTTCCCAAGTACGTGATAATTTACAATTCCTTTGCTAAGTTTAATATTAAATGATTTTTTTAAACAAATTTTCATATTACATGATTTATTTAAATAAATAACTTTATTTCATTTAAAAAAAAATTCCGATATTCACGATGTGCACAAAATTTGATAGGGGTACCGGTGCTCACACATTTTTTCGAGCGACTGTAATCGGTTACTGTTAATGTTTTCGGCGAGCACCTTGCCGAATATGGTGTTATCTACGCGTACACAGCATATTTATTTTTAAAATTCTATAAAAATATTGAAAATTTTATAAAAACAGAATATTATTTAATCCTCAAAACATTTTATAGAACATTATTCTTTCGACTTCTTTCTTTCCTTCAGAGCAAAGTGAATTATACGTATATACTTCTCAAAACAATTAAAGGATAGGCAAATGTAGTAGGTATATGAAATAAAAATTATATTTATTTGTCAGAAAAAAATGTGATTTATTAAGCATTTGGGTA
>JAJQOW010001542.1:0-44110 GCA_037975125.1 Latrodectus hesperus
CTAACTAAGTTGGACGGACCACCTAAATAACCTGCAGGAAATAGTCTACAAATTTATGAATAAAATTAACAGAATTTCCAGAGTTACATGGGGCATGAAACCTGAAATTACCAAGATAATTTACAAAATAATAAAAAAAATGATTTTATATGCAGCTCCTGTCTGGTATAAAAACACAGTAAAAATAAATTTAAAACTAAACCAGATACAAAGAATATCACTTCTAAAAATTTCAAAAGCATATAAGACAGTTTCAACAGAAGCCCTACAATTACTAATAGGATGTCCACCCATTGATCTACTGGCTTACATAGACAAACAAAAATATTTAATTATTAATCAAGGCATCAATACTAAAATAGGAAGTATAGAATTCAACAGCAGTAATACCTGGAATAGACATACACAATATAATTATCCCCCATGGGAGAAAAAAGATATTAAATGGCAAAATTCTATAAATATTCCACAATACTTTGCATTTACTGATGGATCTAAAATAAATAATAAAGTGGGGGCAGCCATTATAATTGGATATAACAACACTATAGAAGATATAATTAGAATTAGACTTAAGGATCAAGCAACAGTATATGAAGCAGAAGCCATAGCAATATTGAAAACTCTAGAATACATAATTAACAAAAACATAGATAGCTGCAATAAACATTCTGATTCCAGATCAGTTTTAGATACCTTAAAATATAATAAACAAGGCAATAAAATAATAGATAAAATACTTTTAATATACCAGAATGATAAGAGATTTAAGTTTTATTGGGTCAAAGCTCATCAGGGAATAGAATTTAATGAACTAGCTGATAAGAATGCCAAACAAGCCACCAAAGAAAGTAAAATAACACATATAGCACCATATTCAAAACAACAAATTAAGACAATAGCTAATAAACACATATTGAATCTTTGGCAAGACAGGTGGAACAAATCAACAAAAACAAGAAGACTCTATGATATTTACCCAAGAATAACAGAAAAAAGATTATTAGCTGATTTCTTGATTAATCAAATTAAAACAGGTCATGGGGCATTCGGCTCATATCAAAATAGATTTTTCAACAAGACGGATATCTGTAAATATGACAATAGTATATAAGACGTCGAACACATCATTTATGATTGTAAAAAATTTGAAGACATAAGAATTAAAACCTTTCCTAAAAGTTATAAACTTCAAAAAATTAAACAATTATTAAATAACACAAAAGCTAAAATAGGAATCGTAGAAATAATGTACATACTGTTCACTGATTCATTGTCATGTATAAATTAAACATCAATATTAAGTATTTATATTATAAGTTTGTAAAACAAGTCGATGGTTAATTTTGTTAGATTTTAAGTTATAAATTAAACAAGTTGTTTAATGTTTTGTTAGTTTATTAAGTTTTGATTTAATAAAGGCAAGTAGCCCAATCTTCCGTTAGAGCGAGTCAAGGTGGACCGCAGGGTGGTGGTCGCCGGTCTGCGTGTGAGACCCAGACCGTAACAGGGTGTTATGGACTTTTTGGACTGCGCTGATGTTGTTGCAGTCTTGGATTGGAAGCTGGTGTACAGGCGATCAGTCAGCTTCGCTGCCGAATACCTTAGGGTGGGACGGCCTTAAACATCTAGCGTTACCTCAGCAAGACGAAGATATTTATTGCCATAAATATGTATTCTATCTGTTTCTAGTGGAAATGTACAAGCAAATTTTAGTTAAGAGTTAAAAGAAACATACCTTTTTCTTGGAGTGAGAAAAGTTTAGCAGCAGAAAGTTAGGTTTCTAAAATTATAATTATATCTCGAAATATGCAACTTTACAACGAGTTCAATTAAGCATTAATTATGTTCAAATGAATTACTGTGGGTTGGGGACGTGTCCACTTTAATCTGTAATGTCCTAAGTCCTTCCGCTGGTGTGGCGTGGATGTGGAGAGGAGGGTGCCAGCTCAGGTGTGGCCTCGTCACCTGACCGTGGTTCAAAATTACGAGGCACCTTAAAAAGAGCAAAAGTCGTACATTCACCTTCGTGGTGCTCTGATCCAAACGATAGACGCATCCTATTGACTTAATTCGCACTGACAACGGCATAGCGAGCTTGGCTTGTCCAAGCGTCATAAGCCACAACAACAACAACAAAATGAATTGCAAATATTGTAATCAAAATTTTGACAGTAATTTTTGTTAGCATTATAAGCTAGTTTAAGGTCTAAATTCTGTGTTCTAAGTTATATTGCATTCAGATCATACTTTCTCAATTAAACATACGGCAAAATTGCATCCGACAAATAGGATTAGGATTTTTAGATTGATTAAGCAGATAGATTATTCACATCATTATAAAAACTAGATTGGGTACTTATATTTTAGCTCGACTACTAATATTTTAAATTATATTGATTTAAAATTGATTTCTGCTAAAGTTAAAATTATTTTATTAATGGCATCACAGTGTGGCTGTTTTTTCATTAGTGTTCCTTGAGAAATTTTTGAAAACTAATTGCGCGAAGTGATGCTTATAAATTTGATTTGAGAATTAGATTCAGGCTCTTGTAATTTATTTCACATGTGCATATAATATTAAGATAAATATAAGTTTATTTTCCTTTATTATTGTGTTCGTATATGCTTTTTAAGAAGGGTTACACTTTGTCTGAATAAACTGACTGAAATAATAGAGAGATTTTAAAACCGCTGGTTATAATTAGAGTAAGTCATTCCAGAAGTTAAAATTATATATATATATATATATATATATATATATATATATATATATATATATATATATATATATATATATATATATATATATATATATATATATATATTTATACACGAGCTATTTCATTAAAATTTTCTGTGATCATTATTTCAGTTGAAAACATCATAAGCTTTCTTGTAATTCCTCTGTTCATTTGTTTCTCATTTAATTCATTTCCCATATTAATCACCTGTTTCGCCATGTGGCAGAAAATAAAATGAAACTTTGAAAACAACACCCTTGAATCAAGGAAATTCATTAACTTGAAAAAAATACAATCAAGGAAAGAAGTGATTAGTTATTAATCTATCTTTTTCTGCTTAAAAAACTTTGGTTTGCTGAAAGCAGTGAATGTAAGCATGAATAGTATCATTAAATTATGTTAAAATTTTGAAAGAATGCATTTAACTTGAATAATATTAAATAAATTGGAAATCATCGGTTCAAGAATATGGAATTGATATAAGAGTTCAGAGAAGAAAAGTATGATCATGTATCTTTTTTAATTCTTGAATCAAAAGAAAATGGATAACTTACGTCGGGAATGGATTATTTAACGTCTTTTTTTAATGCATATTTTTTCCATTTTTTTATTAGATTTACTGTAGCTAACCAGTTCCTTTATGTAATATGTTGTTTTAATTTTATCATTATTTAACATTAGTTAGAAGAATGACTATCAAAAAAAGGCTAATGCAAAATATTCACACATTTTTGCATCATTATCTTGTATAATGACTTTTTATAGAAAATACATTGCTGGCCACCCAAGTTGCAACACCAAGAAAGATAAGAGATATGACAAATTTATTTTGTAGGTGACATGTTGACCGAGTATCAAATGTTTAAATTTATAGTCTTCTGTGAAATGTGGTTCCTGCTAAAGTAAGTAAAAAAGTAGCTACCATTGTTGGAGATCCCCACTGCCACACGCGTCGGCAATGATTCAAAGAGACTTCGGATGTGTTCTTGTGGTACAGCAGGACACGTAGAGCTTCCACAAACTGCCAAAGTTGATATTGCGTGACAGCTGGGGATGTTTTCTGGGTCAATCTATGAGCAAACATAGACCACATGTTTTTTAACTTCGAAAGATCCGGAAAGGGAACTAGCCGAAGAAGCAATTCAATATGGCGATTGACAAAGAATCCTTGGACAATACGTGTGGTCTTGAATTATCCTGTTGAAATATAGCTGTGGGCAAACCCGAAAGGTAAGGAAGGAAAACTGGCTTTAACACGTCGGAGATGTAGCGCTGGCTGCTTAAATCATACAATGCGTACTAGAGGAGTGCGAGAGTGGTAGCCAATACCGCCTTATACCATAATACCAGGTGCAGAACCAGTGTGGCGGTGCATAACGCAGCTGCTCAACGTCTTCTCTCCACCGTATCTCAAGATTCGAATGTGACCATTGTGGTATTGCAGACAAAAGTGAATTTTTCAAGTTGATGCAATTTTTTTAAGAAGTAGTGTTGAAAACACAATTTCATTCCATTCTGCAATCCTCATCCCTCTTTGATTGCACCATTGGTGGCGGAGACGTTTGTAGTTCTGCGTCAAAGGTAGACGAAGTAATGGAAGTATTGCGAACTGGCCAATCTGCTGTAAGCGACATCGAGTATTACGCACAGACGCTGGATGATGCGTTACAGACTGAATGTGCTCTGCTATGATATATGATGCGCCTGAGCGATCCATCACTGCCATGTGCAACATTTGCTTGTCATCAGGTGAAGTGGTGCACTGAGGTTGAATCTATCGAACCCGCGTCGGTTTGTCGTACCCTCCTGCATCCAACGATCACATATTCGCATTACAAATGTTAGGTTTCGTCCAACACGACTACCGATTTTCCTGATAGCTGATGCATAATTTCGGTAAGCCACTATGATACCATTGTCGAACTCTGCTATTTGATCAAAAAATGATCATTCTTTATTACGAGGCATAGTTGATCATTTTTTGAAACACAAGAAAAATACAATTTCCGAATTTGATATCGTCGAAATTTCAGAGTCTTAAGTAACGCTTTGAAATAGCACCACAGGCACGCGAGATGTGCGTCTGCGCTGAAATTCTAATCATTTGGATTAATCACCTCTGCTAATGCATGATCTGAATTTCATGTTATTTGCATGTTTCCTCCAAGGAGTTGCATTTACCGTGGCCAGCAGTGTACATAGACGTATGACATGGAAATAAATCGGGAAAATTTTGAATCATTTTGATCGACAGACATGCATTCTAACAACAGATTGATAATTTCCATATCTCAGTATCATAGCCTAAACACAATCATACAGTTCAATGATAACAATATAATATAATTTGAGTAAAAATCCTCATGGTATTTATTTTTACACTGTTTACTTTGATATCTCACAAACCTTAACAGAATAACATGCCTCAATAGAACAAAACTTATTCCTAAGGAAACAATCATCATTACTGTGAGACTGGTTTTCTGTTAATCTATCAGTTGTTATTCAGTACAGTTCTCCCCTATTTTTCTCAAAATTTTGCCACTATCAAAAAAACCATTTCACTGAAATTTCATTTGATTCAGTAGTTCAAATTTGTATTATGTTTGTGTTGTTTTGTTATGTGTCAAATGAGCATTCATACTATATATATATATATATATATATATATATATATATATATATATATATATATATATATATATATATATATATATACATACATATACAGGGTGATTATAAAAAAACTTTGCCAACATCTGCACTTCTAGCGTCCATTCTATTTAACCGATCAAGATGATACTTCAAATATAGTTCTTTTGAGATATGCGCTCGAGATTCTGTGAATGGCAACACAGTGGCCCTCGTGGTTACAGTTATAGTGACAGAAACTTGAAATTTTCGAATGGCAACGCCTACTTTTTACCATCGCCAAATGTTCAGCACATGCGAAAACCCTAAATAGCGTTGAAACGGTACCGATATGTCCGAAAACCGACGTGTTATACACATACAAACAGTTCTTCAAGGCGCACGGAGGAATAATGCATACGACAGAGACAAAACACTGCTCAATAATGAGAACACATAGAGAAAAAAATCTTTATTAATTTCAAACATTTTCCACATGAGTGCCATCACAGGCAATTACGCATTGCATGCGGGAGACGGTGGACAATGTCGCTGCACGCAACATGGCACGAGGGATGTTTCCAATCTCACGCCGTATAGAATCCTTTAAGTCCGACAATGTTTGAGGATTGCACAGATAAACTCTGGATTTGAGATAGCCCCGAAACCAGAAATCCATAGGCGTCAGATCTGGGGATCGCGCAGGCCACGGAAAAGGATAATAGCGTGAGATGATGCGATCACCAAAATGCTGATCCAGGAGCCTTTTAACTGACCTCGCTATATGTGGAGGTGCGCCATCTTGCTTCCAAACAATGTCATTGAGTGCATTCAGCCGACGCAACTCCGGTAAGACATAATTTTTCAGCATGGCTGCATACCGAGGGCCCGTTACAGAACATGTTGCAGGGCCAGTCGGAACTAATAACGATGACTTTCCCATTATATTCAATATGTTTTTGGAACAAACTACATTTGACATTTTAACCGTATTAGCTGATGTCATATCAAGCATCTATATAAAAGCATTTTATTTAAGCTTTCATTAAAAACATATCATTTTTAATTTGTTTAGTGCTGAACGAAGAAGAAGGAATCAAACAGACTATTGTGTAAATTGTATAAAGTGTTATTATTTACATGCAATAACTTCCGATGGTGTTCCTGCCTTGTCGGGGCGGAGAGGCATGCATGCTCCAATGATCCGGTGAGCTATGTCGGCGGTAGCTTGCTACTGGTAGGGTCTTCCCAGTCGGATAGGACGAAGGGTAGGTGCCTGACGAAAAAGAACAAGAACTCGAGCCAAGACAGACTTCTAACTTGATGATGCTCGGATCCCCGGATCAACAGAAGCTGCGTCTCACCTCCTCCTTTTATTCGTCAGACATTATGAGGATAAACAACAACAACAACTTGCAATACATTTTAGTCACTTTCCATAAGAATGTTTAAATATAGTTATCAATAGAACACTTTTATATTTCTCCCAGAGAATTTTTTACAGTGTTTATAAATAAAATATAAATAATTTTTGATAGTCTTTCTTTGTATCCAAGTTAAACTTCCAATAAATATCTTACATACAGCTTTATAAAACAATTGTAAGCAATTAAAATAATTATAAAAATGAATAATTTTGTTGAATGTTTACACAAAGATAATGTGAGTTTCTTATAAAATATGATGAATTTCCCATTAATCACATCCTGTCCATCACATGATGAATTTCCTGTTAATTTTATTAATTTACGTTATTAATTTAAGGAAATTCGTAGCAATCAAATAAAAATTCATTTGAACTTGATCTATTATTATGTTGTCTACTTTTAAAATATTATACATAATTACAATAAGAATTTTTCTATATTATATTGGTTTTTTTTTCGCTATTCAAATAATTATGTTTCTATCTTAAATTTGTTTAAATGTAGAAATCATTTCGTTAAATAGTAACCGCACTTAATCTCAATGACAGTAAAATATATTAATATTTTAAGTGAAAAAAATTTTTCAAAGGAAACAAATTATATTTATCTTATGCATATATACTATGTATGTAAATTTTGCGCATTTATAATAAAGGCTATAAATTACAGAAATTTTCAATAAATTTTCTTAAAAAGTATTATTTATTACAATTTTGAATGATAACTAAAAAAAATGTCACAACTATTTATTTCAAATGATATCAACAGAGTAGGTAATTATCTTTTGACAATTAAAAGGAAGTATTTAGATCATTTGTTTTATTTGTTTTCATTTTAAGTACAATTATCATTAAACAGCAGGTAATTTTTTCAGAGGTTTTGAGATCTTCCATGCTGAAAGGATTTTCCATAATTAGTTTTCTTTAAGTGTTACACAAGAGGAAGTTTTCTAAAAATCTTAAATATCTTCCCATAGAACATTTAGATAGATAAGACGCAACATTCATTGACTCATTATTCAAGTGCTTATCATCCTGATTATTCACTCTTAATTCTGTTCTTTCTAACCCTGATTAATTATACTAAGTATTATAATATTTCAGGTATCTTTAATGCTAAAGTAGATCAAATTATTAACCAATCATCTGGGTCTTCGTTTTAAGTTATTCAAAAAAGTTGTCTCGAAATTATTTTTAAGCTGCATCTTTATTATTACTTTAAATTTAAAATGTGGAAAATTTTAATATTTTTTTCTATTGTTTCGTCGGTATCAGGTTTAAAATACGTTCATATTTCTGGAAATATTACGTGGAATGATTTCTTGACAAAAGCGAAATATGCTTCGAGGGAATTTATTGAAAAATTAGAACCCTATGTTTTAGAACATTACCCATTTGAGAAAGTGAGTGAAAAATGTACGAGAAGTCTCATACGGTATGTAAATGGATTGAAAGATTGGGAATCATGGGCAGTGCGAAGTAAGTATGCAAGCATTTTGGAAAAGTATTAAAACAAGAAATGCCATTTTAATTCTTCAATAGAGTTTATAAGAAATTTGATGTAGGTTACACAGGTCAAATGCACTAATTATATTTGATTAGAAATCGTGTATTTCATGTAAACCTTAAATGTGCCTCTGCTTGTTTAAATACTTTTGGCATGAATGATTTAAATAAAATTGATATATTTATTTAGCTATATTTAAATATTACATAAATTAAAACTATTAATATAGTTATAATCTTGATATAATTTTTAATTAGTTCATTCTTAAAGAAATGTTTCCAGCTGGTATGTGTATGGTTTTTTGTATTAAAATATGTAAACTTGAATGGTATAGAAAGTTAATATCAGTAGTATTAAGTATAACATCATTTAAGCTGATTTTGTTTGAATTGCTTTTTTGCTACTTTGTTAAGAAAGCAATGCAGAATTTTTAGCTGCTATATTATGTTTATAAAATTAGTTTCTTTAAATTATTCAGTTATTTACCTCAATTGGTCGTTTGGTAGGTCCCTCTACAGCTCGTTTTTATATTTGATTCTGTATTGACTGAGATATACCTATTTATCTATAAATCGTAATTTTTATTAAATGACAGCATTTATATAAGTGAAAAAGAAAGTAAGGGATATAAAAAACAAAAAAAAAATTTTTAATATTATCTAATAGATTGATGGACTTTGTAGAGCTACCTTATACATTTTTAAAACAGGGAAATTTATTAGGGAAATTGTTTTACGAAATCAAAAAAGGTTAAAAATTATTTCTTCATTACTATGAAAAAAAAGGATAAAGACCATAAAATATTTTAATTTAACCATTGTAATGAGTGGTTTCAGTATTGAAAACTTAAAAGTTTAGAAAAGGTTTGAATATATTTTATTTTTTGAAAAGTAATTAAATGGCAAGATTTAGGATGTATTAAATTATTAAATGAATGATTCTCTTTAGTTTCAAAATGTAATACATAATTTATCAAAATAATGTAATATATACCATTTAAAGTGCTTAATGAAAATTTTTAATTCTAAAATTCTAGAATATTTCTAAGACTTTTGCGCATTTAAAAAGCAACTGTATTCAATGAAACTGTGGGAAAATATTAAAATATATGCTGCAAAATATTTTAAGAATATCAACAAATTAACTTTCTGAAATATGAAATGTTAGTTTATAATAATGTAGAAATTTAGTTTTCTTGAAAAGGTTGATGTTTGATTTGCTTAGTTCTCAATGGTTGTTCTTTGCTCTCAGCTGTTAATTAGATTGGACCATACACTTGTTAAGGGAATTAATCTTTCCAAGTAAATATTTAAGAAAGAAAGGCTAATTAAAAATTAAATTTTTGATGTTATAGGAAATTATTCTAAGAACTAAATTTCAATAGAAATGAAAACTGGAATATTAAAGTATGGGAAGACTCAGATGAATATTTCTTGTTAAACTTTATTAAGAGAAGGTAAGAAAAAACAGTGTTAGAAAAATTCATATTTTTCAACTTTTAATAAACAAAACTACTTTAACATCAAATATGTGATTAACAATATGAAAAATTGATTCATCAAACGTCGTTTCCAATAAAAAATATGAAGTTATTGTTATTAATGATGACGAAATAGAATCAAAAGTTCGGTTTACTTTTGTAAAATTTAAAATCTCATAACACGTAATTATTATTGTTTCTCTTAACATTCGATAATAAAAACTGCGAAAATTCAAAATCAATTGGTGGATGGAATTAGCTGCATTCTTCTTTGTACTATTAAAGAATTTCAAGTGCTGGAGATACATTAATGGCTGACACAAGCACTTCGCATTTTTTATTTCATACTGTCACGTGGTATAAACCATGAAAAATCTATTTCTTGATGAAAATTAGCTTTTTAGGATTAAAAAAGTACGAAGTTATCTGAAAATTTATTGACATCACAGTAATAAACTGTTTTCATAAAAAAATAGTTTTGTCAATAAAATAAAAAAATAGCTATAAAATTTTTTAATTTTGCTTGCCAATAGCTTCAGGGCCAACAGTGGCCAGAATCTGCTAACCCACTACTTATCATCCAGTTCCGGCCTGGTTTAATAGCCGGAGCCAGGCCACCAAACAACCATGATCGGCATACCGTGGCCAAAAGAAAATCAGATTGGCCAGCAGCAGCCCGAATTTTTGCCGGAAGATTGCGTTTGTTGCGGATTTATTATGCATCTGTTGAAATTGAAAACAAAATAACACGCTCCACTTGAGGTGCTGAAATCCAGGTAAATTTGAGCTAACGTTGAGAAGATAATAAATAATAAAAATTCCAGAATATATATATGAGTTGTTGACATAACCACGTGATAATTGATACTCTCTAATAATTATATAAAGAATCTTACTTTTTTTTTAAAGAATAGGCTATGAATATCATTTATTTTTTAAGAGTCTTCCAACATGCATAATGCTAAAAAATAAATATATCCATGAAAAGTTTTAATTTGGAAGTCAAAAATAATTATATTTCCCTAATTTAAAAGCTTCCTTGTTATTAGGGATTTCTACTAATATATTCAAATTCTAAAGAAATCTGTTTTTATCCCAATCTGATTAATATAAAAACAGTCATTGCCATTTGATATAATATTTGATTTTATTAAATTGGTTGTAAAAATAAATTTATAAGAATACATTATAAAAATACTCACCACATTTTAGTTCCTGTTAATGTTAAATTTGATGCATTCTGTTATATTTTTCTATTAATTTTGGCATTTCAAAAATAAAGACATTTACTTGTAAATTCTTCGTTTCTTGTTATCACAAATAAATTCCTTTCCTTAACAAATTAAGTGGTAGGATTTCTGATATGAAACGTAACAGAATTTGATCAATTTTCTTATTCAAGTGGATTTAAAATGTGATATTTTTAGCAGTTATATAGCACTGTAATACTAAATAAGCAAATTTTCTCACTTTTATAGCACATACTTTAACACTATTTCTTCTCGTTTAATTACTACTTATGCAAACTAACGAGAGCTAACAAATAAATATTTTACGAAAGATTAACATATATTCCATGTAAAAAAAATTTCATCTTGTTGCAATCTGTATGTGCTGCTTAATTGTGCATTTCACATAAAAATAAACTAGAAACATTTACCTAGGTAAATGATATGCATGTAAAAACAGCTGAGTGTAGTGTAACGAAAGTACCACAGAACCAAAAATAATTATGAAAGCAATTATTTCAAAATTTGTAAACAAATTGGAAGAATTATTCCAAAACCTAAATTAAGGCCCTAGTGACCTAATTGCATAAGGCGTAATTCACATTACTAGATGGCATTGAATTCTATATTTGATAAAATCAAAGGTTTGTCATATATTCATAGGGGATATAAAATCGGTCATAGTCTTAATGATAATTTCAATTCAGTTAAACAAATCTATTGAGTAAGTGCTTAGAAATAGCAGCAACTCAAATAATACTCGAATCTCTTTTGGTGAGAAGTTCGCTATTAATTCAAAAGCAGTCTAAAAGCCTATGAACTAACCATTAAATTCTCCAAACTGTAAGCTTATAAAAATAAGATACTCCAACGAATTAATTTTAATGTATTTCTTATATAGTGGAGGAAATTTATACGTATTCCTGTGTCAATTAGAACTTTGTACTGTTATTTTCCTACGTAAATTGATAAGAAAATTTATAAAAATCACATTGCTGAAGAAAAGTTCCAAATGTATTTATTCCTCAGAGAACAAAAATGAACTAATTTAATATATATATATATATATATATATATATATATATATATATATATATATATATATATATATATATATATATATATATATATATATATTACAGTAAAAATCATAAATCGGTGATTATATAAAATTACCAGTTATTATACATAGTCACCACTAAATTTGGTAAATACGATAAGTTGTTTCATATTTATCAAATGTTAGTTTATAAAATACCCAACTTAAAATGGGGAAGGTAATATAAATTAGGATTATTTTGTGGAAACAAACCAAAGCCATATTCTCTGGCGAAAAATTATTCATTTGCATTTACATGTAAAGTTACTTCTTTAGACGTAGTAGACTGTCTTAGAATTACAAAGCTTCCCCGATTTTTTACATTTGCACTTACCATCATAATCAGCACTAAAGTTTGGAACTATCCAACTTGTAATGGTAAAACTGATATGTATTATGACTTATTGGGCCAGTAGAATAGAGTGTAGGTATGTTTTTAGTAGTTACTACTCAGGAAGATATCGGTTGGACAATATGGCGTACGAGACAATGAATTACAATATCCAATACATATTTTCATTATCCTGGTTTGCACGTTCAACCGAACCTCGAGTCTGGCTGTGCCTAGGTTTCCCAGGCACAATTTTCAGATTCGGCCACATTGCACAAGCTTCTTCTACGATTTTGTTACTAAACTTACGATTTCTGTCACTTTGCATTACACTGGGGACTCCAAATTTAGTAAAAATATCAATTAGATGAAATGCAATCTCTTCTACATGTCTGCTTCTTAGGGCACGCAACTGAACGAACTTCGTCAAGTTGTCTTGATAGAAAAATATAAACTTAAAGTCATTATCTGGTTCTGACGGCATGTCCATTATTTCTCCTTGGTATCTTGAGTTCACCTCTTGAAAGACCACTAGACTTACAACAAGTCCGTTCTTAGGTACCTTGGTATTTTTGACAAATGTCACACAAATTTAAGTAAATTATAAGTTTTTCGATATTAATATTTTTGTATTTTTTGAAGTTCTTTTTAACATCCTGTTTCCAACATCATGGCCGATTGATAAGTGTAGCTCATGAACTATGGTAAAAATTTCTTCAAAGTACAAAGAACACCTAAAATCTAACATAGGAGCTGTCTTCACTTACGAGAAAAATAAAGTTTTCAACATTACCTACTTTCATTACATCAAATATTTTTAATCTGATGATTTTCCGGTTTTTTCCCACTATTTTTGTTTTTGTTTGTCACATTCCCCATTATGAGTTGGGGATTTTATAAACTAATTGGTAAATTTGATAAATTTGAAATAATTTATCATATTTGCCAAATTTAGTGGTGATTATGTATAATCAGCGGTAATTTTATATAATCACCGATTTTATTACTTTTACCTTATATTTATATTTACATATATATATACTACTAGATACTATATTTATAAAACAATTAAACTACTTTTACTTTCACTTTGAGAAACTTTTCACAAAAAGATTAAGATGGCCTTCATTCCAAAATAGCATATTCCGGAAAAATCAATTTAATTTTATGCCTGAGAAATATACTGAAAATGCTTTCTCTTTGCAACGTTATCACATAAGATAAAGACATCCTTAATCATCTTATTTTCTTCGCATATTGAGGAAGCTTTAATGTTTGATGGTCAAGTATGTTAACTTTTGACCAAATCTGGAACACATTCATAAATATTTATTAAAATTAAGAGTTTCTTTTAGATTTCTTTAATAGTATAGCTTAATTATTGACAGCGTGATGGAGGTAATAAATATGGAAAAGATTTTTCTTCAGAGTTCAGTTTCATGAATATTGCTATGGATCATAATTATCATCTACTTATCATTTTAATTTATGTTATTTGAAAATTGTTTTACTATTTCATTTGAGGATGATTCATTAATTATTTTTTTTACTCTGGATACTCCGGTCTTTTACTTTTCATTACTTTTAAATAAACAAATGCAATTTCAACTAGTGTTTTAGCACAATCAAATTAATAAATAAATGTTCTCCTATAATTTCAAGTTACTACTTATTTCATTAAAAACTATTTTATGAATCATCATTATCTTGCACTTTATTTAAGAAAATGTAAGGCAATGATGATTTGATGATTCATAAAATACTTTGTGATGAAATAAATATTTATTAAAATTAGAGGAATATTTATTTATTAATTTTAATGTCGTAAAATACTTAGAGGTTATTTTTAATCAGAAAATTTCAATAGAAAAGTCATTTCTTCTTATTTCAAATCAGTTTGAGGAGTGTATTCTCATATTGAACAAGGACTGCCGAATAATCGGAAAATAGTGAGTTTGAATCCCGGTTTATAGCAGAAGATTTGTCCTGTTCTGTTCTGGCAGAAGAAATGTGGCTAGGAGGGGAGTCAAATGTATCATTCTTCTAAGTGAACTATTACTTCTGAAGTGGCAGAAATAGTATTTGGGGATCATCTGCTCTAAAGTATTAAGAATAATTAGAAATAGTAAATAAAAAAAGTATTTGGAAATTATGAAGATGATTCCAACCTTTCCATATGAGTTGGCACCTAATTGGCTTGGTCCAGCTCTATGTTAGGTATAGGGTAGAAAGCTTGAGTACATAGTTCAGGAATATATTTGGCTTGAACTTTGGCATTCATCATCTTTTCAAATGAAAGAAATAACTACCAACAGAATAATATAACGTCAGAATAAATGATTTTTTAAACCTTAATAATGTCCTATCAGTCCCAGGTTTGTGGATATGTTTTTCTATATAAAATTCTAAAGACTTCTTTACCCAGACAAATATATTCTTATTCTCGAATCGAATGAAGTCTAGTGGTGTTCTGGGAAAGTTTGGTGTACCCTTTCTTTTCAAGATTTCTTCAAGAGTATCACTGAATTTCAAAGTATATTCTGATTCAACCGAGAGTTAAATTTTCCCATAAAAAATCAGCTTTTGAGTTAAAGCTAGAAATTTTTTTTGGGAGGTAAAAGAAGCCCCTCCCTCACATTCATGTTATCTTGCAATAATCATGTTGTAATTATCTGCTCAGTAATAGCAGTTATTATCATACTAATTAGGTAATAACAAATGTACGCCCCGTATTGATTTCAATTTCATATTTACTTAATAGTGATGCACCAATATTCATGGAGATTCCAGTAGTTTCGACGTAGAATATCGAATTCTTATTGCTCGATAACTATTCTCTGGTTTTAGACTCATACTGTGAAACAAATGAATGATTATCACTAAACATAATCTGTAATCGATTGTTTTGCTTCAATACATGCTACACTATATCAGTTTTCTGAAACTTGTATACTTCTTCCAGAAGCCTCAGAAATACGTTTATGATATTATTAGTAAACCTTATAACATATTTAAAGTAAAATTTTACAACAAGAGAAAAACAGAAGATCGTGTCAGACGTATAAAAAATTAATTCTTCACTATGAGGAAATTCTGGCACAAAGAAAGATGAGAATTTAGACAATGTGGCTTTTGAAGGTAATTATTCAACTTTTTATACAATTGGCTTAAACTTCTAATGTGATTCACTGTGTCTTTGGAGTAAGACAGCGAGACGGAGCTCTTCAAAATGAAAGCTCCTTGAAAATAAATCTTTACAGCAATAATTTGATTGAATAATTTTGCCTTAATATATTCCTAATATTTTTCTTGCATTCTACAGTGGCTGATGCGAATGGTAAATTTCCGAGCGGATTCATCACAGGAACGAAAATAGATTTTGGATCTTACAATGAATGCCTGAATCTAAGAGTAGCTTCAAACAATGAATCGGAAACTTTCGGAGGGCAATTTTGTATGATGTCGCTTCGATCTCCTCTTTTAACGTGTCGTGAAAAACTTACACTAGATGGCAGATCTTACGACGATGCTTATGGACAACCCCCTGAATGGGTATACAGTAAAACATTTTTTGTTTAATATTAAATTTGTATTGACTAGAATTTTGAACATAATTATATTCATAATTTAAGAAAAAGAGTAACATTTAAATAAATTTCAAATAAAAATTACTTCTTTCAGTTGTTAGATTTAATTAATATGAAATTAATATAAATAAAAATAAATATAAAGAATTCAAAGTGCTTAAAAATTAGAGAGTATATATTTTCCGTTTTTTAGAAAAATATGAAATGTTAAAATAATTCAATGTTTTGAAAAATAAAAGATAAATTTATCACATAATTTAAAGGAAACTTAAAATATTTGGTATATTCTTCAGAATTGGTGATTTTGTGTTATAACTGTATAAAAGATTCTTTTTTAAAAAGTTAGGTGACTCAATATGCGTACATTATACGTTAAAAGATATTAATTAAAAGAATGTGTTTTTGAATTCTAATAATTTATCAATAAAGCTTAAGTTAATTTACATGCGATATTTCATGTATATTGTACTGATACTATTTCTTAGAAGAAAAAATATGGAAAAGTAAAATGCTAAAAGGAAAATAGAAATATTATTCAACCCCGTTTAAACATTTTTAGAAAGATTTAATTATGAAAGTCGATACATCGGAACATGTTTTTATTAAAGTATTTTTCGAAAGCGAAACAAATCTAAGTATAACAAATGTAGATAAGAATTTTTTACATAGATAATTTTTTCACATCTAATATATTTGAATTATTCAGACTAGTTAAAAGTGTATATATATATTTATTTTTAAAGAATTAGAATCATGCGTTAAGCATTTGATATTAGGTGCACGTCACGCACGTAATTATCTTCAGGGAGGCTTTTTCATAAATATTAGGCCGCAACCACGGTTTGTAAGGGAGAAAGCCTAGAAAACTCTTATGGATCCACCCTGACAGACATGTAGCAAGAAAGTTAAAATGCAATTTACCTCTCAAGTTGCTAAAAACCTTGGTATATATCCCGAATCTTTTGATGTGAAGTGTAGTGCCTTACCACGAGCGGGGTACAGGGGGGGGCACAGTGAGCCTACCTATTTTATTTCTCAAGCTTTTGTTGTCAATGAAGATGATTTTCCAACCATTTTATTGGCAATAGACAGTTACTTCATCACGCTATTAGTATTGTAAGCTGAAATATTTTTTCACCCATGAAAAATTGGAATACTCGAAATTCGGTTGGTTGTTTGATTTTAATCGACGAAGGTCAAAATAAGGACAAGCTATCCACATTTTCAGATTTGAATTCTGGTTATGTTATGAGCTATTTTGAAATCTCTCACTTGGATGGCTACATAGGGTCTTAAAGCACTAGTTTTTTTTTTTTAATTTTTAAAAGAAATCTAGTTTTAAAATTAAATGTATAAATGACACTTTCACTTGCCACTGTGTGTGATTCTTAAAATTATGGTTCAAATATTTAATCACATTTTCGCGGGATCTTGTTAGAAGAATCTTGAAACTCTTTTCCTAAAAGTTTCATTAATTGGCAGCGGTTACTAAGTTTTCTATGGAGCTTAACGAGATATCTTGAATTATAAATTTTGAGGAAAAAATGCTCTAAATGAAAGATGCATTATAATTCACTGAAATGGAACACAAAATGTTTTCTATAGGATATATTAGTGTATAATCGAAAATATACCTTAAATTGTTTTATCAATATACTTTAAATTACTATTTCAAATTACTGATAATTAAACCGTTTTATTTATATGTGAATTTTTTATTTAAAAATGATTTATATGATTTTCCATTTATACTATATGTTGCATAACGTAAAAATGCGAATAGACATAATAATGTGTGATGATATGTAAATTTATTACATCAAATTTAATCGTAAACTAAGAAAAAGTTTTATGATTTTGTGACTATAAAGTTTTACTTTTTTGATTTATTCTCTGATTAACTTCAGCACATTTCTAATTGTCATTAAGTGCATGGTATTGTAGTAAAGGCCATTATTAACAAAATGGTGCACCTTTCATCCTTATATGAGGTGCACTTTCAATGGATGCCTTCCCACGCTGATATACATCATAATGAGACTGCAGATATTTTGGATAAAGCGAGTATGGTGGGCCGTTAGATATACCTGAATCTCGGACTCATTTAGAGCTGTTCTCAAGAGTAAAAAACAAGCTGTTAATGCTCTTTGGACAATTCTTTCACCATTGGTACCAAGAAAAATGAGTGTGGGGTGCATTATCACTCAAGTGTTGTAGGTAGGGCCAGATGGTCATCACTAGGCTTATCAGTAGACACTTGAGATCTACATGCTATAACTTTTGGAAAAAAGATGTTCCCAGCCTGTTTGAAATGTGCTGACTTTAAGACCACTCCTGGCCATATTCTGGATAGTTGGGGGCTTTCCAGATCTTTTTACATATCAAATTTCAGTGTTAGATTTTCTTTACTGTGGTAAATTTTATGGACCTAATTTAGCGCTTCCAAATAACGGAGATATGCAACAACAACAAGTTCTGATTTTCGAAAGTATGTCAGTTTCAAATTTTATTATTACTGTTTCTCGCACCAAATATATAAGCGTAAGAAATTGTAACAATAAAATTTGAAATTTCATTATGGCGATTCCAGTGTTACTTGTTGGATTAGCTGATATAAAAAATTACTATTAAAAAGCAAATCATTATCATTTTTCTCTTATATTTAAAATTTTATTCTTTATTAAACTATAAAGATAAGCAATCATTGTGATTATGACCCCAGTAATTAGTGTTTTCAAAAGTATTAGGTCACGATTTGAAGTCATTTATACTTATAGCATTTTATAGAATGATTTAAAATATTAAATAATGTATTTATATTCAATTAAATTTTTGAGTGCAATATAATTTTTTACAGATTTTATTTAGAATTTTATTTAATAATTTATCATTTCTGTATTTTTAAGGTACATTTGACGTACTAACATGTCAAGCACTCTTTTAATTTGCTTATTTGAACAGTTGTGTAATACTAAAACACACAAGTTATCTCATTATCATTTATAAACATGCGTAATCATCAATAATGTGAAACAAATAAATTTTTTCATAATGTCGACCGTCGACATAATCAAAAACTTAATTGTTCTCCAGATGAAAATGTATTTTTTAAAAAATGTGTAATTTGTAGGTAAAATTAAATTTATAGCATCATCAATGAATCCATAAAATGTTTCAGCTAAATACTTGCCAAATTCATGTATCATCTTGTGTCTGAATTCTAAGTTTTCCTTTTATGTGAACCTTATACATTACAATATCTAATCACCCTATCTTATATAGCTGATATGATTCACAAAGTATTAGAAAAATAATACAAAACTAATCATGTATGTCATCATAACTAGAATCTAATTACTAATCATAACTAGAATCATAACTAACATAACTAGAATATATAATATAAGGTTAACAAGAAAGTTCTTGCCGTTTTTTGGTTCCATTTAATGAAGTGATAAATAGTATGCAAATTAGTGCATGACGTGGTTGAGACAACGGTTAATCGAGATTAGGAATATCAGTTGTTACAAAAGCAGGTCCATAGTGCACATTCATCAATCATCACCTCGTAGAATAGTGAAGAGAAATGGACGTGTTTATAAAACTCGTTCTGTGTTGTTTGTTTTACGACTTAATAGTGGGCTTATCCAACACCTCCTAGAGTAGACTGGAACGTAGGAGGTGTTGGCTTATCTGCTGCTGCATCAAGTTGCGCATTATGTTACGCGTTTGGAAATAGTGCTGTAGGTATTGGTTTCATAAATTCCTGTCGGGTGATTTGTCCCTCTGTGATGAAGCTGGTGTCTGATTGTCTAGTCGTCAAATGGTTCACTATGTGCCACTATCAGGGGACCAAACTGTCACTGCTGTCTTGTAGTCTCAGCAACTGGAACGTTTGCAACAGGTATTGCAACAGAAGGAGCTAGCATTGGTTAATCACAACGGTGTATTATTCTTGACCGATAACACGCGAGGCCGTATGTCACGTGGATGACCAAGAATACCCTACAGTGATTTGGTTGGTAAACTTTGTGCTAACCTTCATATTCATCTGAACTTGAACCATCAGATTACCACTTCTTATATTCCCTGGACAATCATCTTCATGGAAAATACTTCACCAATGAAGCAGACTTGCGCCAAGTACTCACGGACTTCTGTGCATCCAAATTCCCCGAATTTTACCGCATGGCGATTGCACGCACAGCTAAAGACACGTTGGCAGAAATTGCTAGACGCCGATGATAATAATCGAGTACCAAGAATATGCTATACTTTCTTTAGGTTATGTTTTTTTGGGTAATTAAAAACAGCAAGAACTGTCTTGCTTACCTTGTATTTTTTATTTCAATAAGAATATTTATAATTTATTGCAAGCATTTAGTAAACTTAGTAAAAATTTCCATTGAATTTTCTTTTTCATCAAGAGTTTTCTTTATGACAATGCATCGTATTTGTGATTTTATTTTTAGATTGTTAGACATACTGATCTATTAAAGATATAATAATTTTTTCTAATGAAAGTTTTTTTCTGTAAGAAAGTTAATTTTATTTCAAATATTTGGCAAAGCTGATAAATGCAAGTTGAATATTTAATCGTGAATTTAATTTTAAAAAATAAAAGGAAAACAAAAAGAACAAAAATGGAAGCTATTTTGTGTTCATCTCATTATCTACTTAACATATTCATCAGCTAAAAAGTTACGATGCACATTTTTAGAAGAGTCGATGTTTTTAAATTTTGTAAGTAAAATTTTTGCTCACAATTACCTAAAGGTTTGTTTCATTTTAATTATTTATTGCTACATTTTACATTCTCTTACTTAACATAAAAATCATTTTAAATTTTTTTTAATCTTAAATTAAATATATAATACAATTATAGATTGAATATGTAAATTTCTAACTGTTATAGAAATTGAGAATTATTGTATCATTCTTGATTATTTGAAATCCAATATTTGCAAAGTTTTCATGATATACTATTTTTTTGAAAATATTAGTTTCATATGTTAAGAATTACTTATAGATATATAAAATAAAAAATATTTAATATACTTTTTACTCATCAAAAGCAATATATATATATATATATATGTATATATATATATATATATATATATATATATATATATATATATATATATATATATATATATATATATATATATATATATATATATATATATATATATTGAGAAAGATTTTTTGAAACAATTAGCTATGAAAAAAATGTTACAGGGGTAACTTTTTGGATATACATCACCAGTGAATTATTTCAAGAGAAAAAAGTTTTTATTTTTACAATTTATTTCATAAATTTAAAAAATATACTTTTACAATAAATATTAATGATTTTTTGATAGTTAATAACCACATATTATGCTACATATATATAATTGATCTGACATTAAGGAACACTTATTTTAGCAGTATTGATAGTGGAAGCAGTAGAAGTGAATCTTAGTAATAAGTGTCTTTTTTTTAAAGTTATATTATTAAAAGTAAAATATATAAGCAATCATATAAACTTCGGAAACGCTAAATAGTAAAAACATCCTTGTTTACAAAAAATATTGTATATTATTTTAATAAAATGAAAATTTTTTAATAATAATGTTCTGTATAACTAGAAGCGTTACTTTTTTTATAAACACGCACCAATTAATTAGTTTCAGTTTCGATAAATTAGAAATCTTAATAAATTTTATTTCTTTAATATCCATTACATGAGAATTTGATACTCAATATACAATTCAATTTCTACAGATTAAAGTTGAAATGGAAAAAATGGGATGTTTTTTCGATTTTTATGGCCTATATTTGGGCATATGTACTCCATCATCATGTTCCCAACAAGATTTATACTATATATTGGAAGCAAGTAAGTACATGAAACATGATTGTATTGCAAATTACATTTTTCATTTAATAATATTAGTAAATATTTCATGAGATATGTACCATTTAAGAGTAATTTGAAACTAATTTAAAGAATAGTTGATGTTTCCGATATTTTATGTAACTGTACTCTCCTTTTCAAATGTTGCAGAAAGTGTGATCTTTCATTTCAATTTTGCTAGGAATATGTTTTCTAAAAATAAATTCTAGAGCACTTCAAAATATTGATGTACATAATTTGTAAATAATTTTTTATTTAATTTTTTGTATTATCAGCAGTAAAAATAAGGCTTTCCAGTTCATTTCTTGGAATGCTTTATTTCCCTTTTTATGAGCAAAGTTACCAGTCAAATAATAAATTTTTAGCCGTTTCTTTCAGAGCAAAATGCTAAATCATCTGCAGAAAAAAATTGCATATAAATAATATTTAATAATATTTACTATGAGAATAGTTATTACGAACACATAAAATGATATTATATTTTATATATCATATTAGGAATATATAAAATGTTATAACCTTTCCAGTATTTCAATCTTTAATAAATTAGATGCTATCAAAGCTCTACTTTCTAATACTTAAAAATCCTATGTTGATATTCCTTAAAATATTTTTGCAAATAAATATGTTACATTTGTATACATTGTATAAACCCAAAAAATATAACTAAACTTTTACTGCATAGTGATATTTTTTCATCTTCACAAGCACATGCTCACTTCAGCGTCATTAGGAAATTTACTTCCCAAATATATTGAAGTGGAAATAAAAAATGGGTAAATTTTTCAGAATTTTGGAAGCTCACCATGAGAATTCAGTATCCAAAATAACTAAATTCTGGCAGAAGTTACAGCACTTATGTTTCGCCAATAAGTAAAACAAAAGATTTAACGATATATGCAAGTACAGTCAACCACATTCTGGTGATACCAAAGTTTCCTGCAATTACTGGTGATATTTAAGTTTTCGGCAAATACAGATATTTGGTGATACTAAATTTTCCTGTAGATACAGATATTTCGGGATACTTAAGTTTTTTGCAGATACAGATGTTTGGTGACATTAAAGTTTTCTGTACATACAGATATTTCGGGATACTAAAGTTTTTTGAAAATACAGATATTTGGTGATATTAAAGTTGTTTGCAATTATTGATTCGACATTTTCAATCGGGGAGGATATATAGATGATAATAATAAGAAGAGCTGAACTATATCTGTATCAAGAAAGGTTTGCAAAATATCTGCAGCAAACGGTTTTCTGGTGTAAGTAAGCTTTCCAGGACTTAAATGAAGCATCGAGTCGCTAACTTTAATACAATTGAAATCTAATGAATACAGGTAAAAATGTTGTCATTGTGAACAAGAGGTAACTTTGACATGCATGTAATAATGGGCAATCCAGAAGTGTAGTACTCTGATGACAGGTAGCCATATCAAATGCATGTTAGAATTATAAATCCTCCATGATAACGACAAACACGAAAGCAAAACTCATGGTGCTATGAGAAGAATAGGAGCTTGTCTGAGATTCTTGAATTCAGGTTTGTTGTTGATTAAAGAATTGAGGCTTCTATATTTCATGTATCATTGATTTTAGCAACACCCTATGTTGCTGATGAGAGCTGTGATGCAAACAGTTTTGGTCTGGAAATGATTTCATTTCTTGAATCAGGGCTCATGACATGGGTGTATACAGGTTACATGCGGATAACTTGTCTAACTTCCTGACAGTTAGTGATAAAAGCAATTCTTGCAAGTAAGCACTCAATTACGATCATATTCCACTACGTGTTGTTAAGAAGTTTTATTTCAATATTTATAACTACCGTACTTCTTCATGCATCAAAATTCAAGGGCAATTTATGTTTGATATATCTGCTTGAAAATGACTTCTTTCAAGAAAACTGTCAGTGTCACTGATTTCAAATGAATGTATTGAAAAGATAATCATTTGCTGATGGCAAAATATTTTTGTCGTAAGAATTTCACGTGTTTATATATATATATATATATATATATATATATATATATATATATATATATATATATATATATATATATATATATATATATATATATATATATATATATATATATATATATATATATATATATATATATATATATATATATATATATATAAGGTTGGAAAATTTATATACATAAAATTTTTCTAACTTTAAATTCTTTGATGCAAATGGATAAGAAAATTTAAGTTATAAAATTTAATCTTTTAACTTTTACTTAGATTTACCAGATTTTAAATGTCTTTTATAAGAGCAAATAGAGGTTACTGAAATTAATTTCTTTAAAGCATTTTGCGAAACATATATATATACAGGATTCTCCATCTTTATCTTTGATTTACTTACATTCATATTTTTTTTATAATCAATAGTTGGTAAACCAATGGAATTAGATGTAAGTCTTGATGATTGCCACACTGATGAACCAAGAAAATGGCCAACCTATGTTAAAATAACAGTGTAAGTTTATAAATACTGAATCCATTTCTTTTAAAAATTAGAGCAAAAATTTTAAGATATAAAAAATAGAGCAAAAATTAAATCATGGTATTTTTATTTCATTTTAAATTTTTTTGTAAAATTTCTTTTTTATACGATATTTTTTCATCTTCGTCTTCTTAGAGTTTAATTTGTATGTCATTGGGCACCTTTGCTTTTATCACCATTTTGTACTATTAACTCCAAACCCAATGTTTCCTAGTTCCAGTTGCTCGGGTCACTCACTTATTTAATAAAATCCGATAGCCCTTTAATGGAGTCTAGGTTTAACTCTCTAGTATAGATGACGTCTAAAGAAGTTAATCTAGGAAGGGCAAGTTTAGACAACTTACGTATTTTATTAATATAAAATTAACAAATTTAACGAAAATTTTAAAGTGGGGACAAATTGCAAAATTCAGAATAATATATTATTAAAACTTTAGAGTTTAAATATATTTCGAAAACCAAATAAATTAAGATAATATTATATTTTCTATATTAATAAAAAAACGTGACTTTTTTCAATATATGTAACTTAAATTACTGTAAATCTTTTTGGGATAGAACACCTCAAAAGTAATCATTTCTTAGGAAAATT
This sequence comes from Latrodectus hesperus, assembly GCA_037975125.1. Taxonomy (NCBI): domain Eukaryota; kingdom Metazoa; phylum Arthropoda; class Arachnida; order Araneae; family Theridiidae; genus Latrodectus; species Latrodectus hesperus. The sequence goes on from JAJQOW010001542.1 coordinate 25,044, forward strand.
TTCAAAACTGTTTTCAAAATTTTGCAAAATAAGTTTAATTTATATTATAAAATGTGACTTGTTGTGATCTTCACTAATATCATTTTATAAATATGATTTTATTGATTGCTTATAAATCCACACAGATTTAGAAAAGATTTTTGTTAAGTAAAATTTCAAAATACTTTAAATGTAATTTGTAAAAAGCAATTTTATACAAAACATGCTTTCGTAAGTTCTTTCATCCTTAAATTTTATTTGAATATAAATGTCCTTATTAAGCACAATTTGTGTCGACATTTCAATTTCTTTAAAAAAATTTTTGATATCAGTTTAAGTAAAACAAAACAATCAATATCATGTAGTAGCATAGTAGTTTATTAGTGTTAATAAATAAAATTGAATTTGGAAATAAAATAAGATCATATTAGCAAATTTAATAGTTTGATGTTAATAAAGTCTTCATAGATTTATAGAAAAATGTATGAATTTACAATTAAAATATCATAACTGAGCTAATGCAGCTAATTAAATAATTTTTTGGTTGAATTACTTTTTGGTTGAATTAAAAATTTATTTAACATTTCTAGACTTGTTTCTTGACTGATAAAACTGTAGTTTACTCAAATGGATAAAATTTAATTGATAATCAGAATGGATACAATAATGAAGTAATGCAATTTAAAATTAAATAACTGCTATTTACAACTCAAAATAGTGATTGACAATGTGAGAAAAGTCTTTTTACAACTACGTCAACATTTCAAACTAATAGTTTTGACAAATTTATTCTGTGATAACTTAAAAAGTAACTCACATAATAACAAATTCCATTAAATATTATAATTGTAGAACAGAATATTGTGATTAAATAATAAGAAGATATATTTTGTGAGAAAAATTAGTCCGAAATCAAGTGTTATCGTTTATTAAACGTTTGTGTGATATAATTTATTAGTAAGCAGAATTTCTTACCAAAAGAAAAACTAATTATTAAAGCAGAAATGATTTTAATGTGGAAATGCTTCAAAATATAAATAATATTTTTAGATTTTCCTATAAAAATTACTTATTCAATGTTTAAATTTTATAGGAAACAAAAGTAATTGCAATTTAAATAATTGTCAGATTCTTGGTGTAATAAGTAGATTTATTTTTAGATTTCTTTACAAAGAAAAAATATATTCTTATTTGTATTTTTTTTATCTATTTTACTGAAAAAAATCTTTTAAATTTGGTGTTTTATCTATTTTGCTGTAATCTATAAATTATTTATCCAATTTGTTTTAATGATATTCTTTGATATATATATATATATATATATATATATATATATATATATATATATATATAATTTATTAGTAAACAGAATCGATTTTGATAATGGATTTTGACTTGTATATTTTGGATTGAATTCCACTTGCATATTTTGGATTGGGTTTTGCTTCTTTTATTCTTGTTTGATGCTTTGGTTTGATTTTTTGGTATGGCTTTGGGGTGTGATGGCTTTTTTAAGACTATGTCTTGGGCCATTTCAGAAAAGCCATAATTGTGCCAATGTGGTCAACACCCCCTGATGAAGCTGGCCATATTGGTACTTTATTCCATTTATATTTATCTTTCTTTAAAGTGTTTTCAATGTAATTCTTTTCATTGTATTCTTTTCAATGTGTTATTTTCCATTTGATATTTCAATATATTGTTTTCCGTTTAATATTTCAATGCTTTAATATTTCAATGTGTTGTCTTCCATCTGATATTCTACTTTTGGCATTTAATTTTTCAATGTACTATTTTCATTTGGCATTTCATTGTATTTTGTTTCATTATATTCATTGCATATTTTATAAATTATACTATTAACTATATATATATATATATATATATATATATATATATATATAGTATATACAAGTATATATAGTATATAGTATAACTATATATATATATATATATATATATAATATATATATATATATATAAATATATATATATATATATATATATATATATATATATATATATATATATATATATATATATATATATATATATATATATATATATATATATATATATATATATATATATATATATATATATATATATATATATATATATATATATATATATATATATATATATATATATATATATATATATATATATATATATATATATACAATGACCCAGCCACGCGTTGCAGTGGCTGAGTAATAATTATAATACATTGAATAAATTTTTTGCTAACTCCTTGGTACAATCAAATTAATATTTTCTAAAAAGATTTAAAATAGGTTCATTCATATGAGATTAAAAATAAAACGTTTCTCAAAAATTTAAAAATAATGGGTAAAGTATCGAAATTTTGAAATTAAGCACAAACCACCATATACTTTCTGAATTTACATTTTATTCATCTTATATTAAATTATAGTTTGTTTTCAGTGACTTACTTACAAAATATGCTATATAAATTAAAAACATCTGAGAATAAATTGTTATAAATGAGCTAGATAACATTGACATCGAACTATTATTTTTTCAATTTTAAATTATGAAAACTAAAAATTATCCAAATTATTACAAAGATTATTATTATTATAAAAATTATTATGCCGACCAATGGCTGAGTGGTAGCGTTCCTGACTCTTGAGCTGTGGGTCCTGGGTTCGAATCCCGGTTCGAGCATGGATGTTACTATCTCTCTGTGTTTCTCTGTCCTTTCTTGTGTGTTGATGTGTGAATGTGGCCCACCCTATAAACGGGTCTGTGGTGGTATGACGCGGGTAATGCTACTCGCCTCCTTGACTTGGTTCACAGGTGCCCGCTGGGTAACGACAAATGAGTAGCAGTTTCTGGCCTTGTTGTGGCAAAGGGTTAGTCACCCAAGTGCCCACTGTTATTAAAAAAATGAATAAATAAATAAAAATTATTATGATAAATTGTTATTATGTAAGTAATTAAGTACTATGTGTACAACATTCCTGGTTAACCTGTCTTTCGCTAACACGAAGAGATTTGATGGTTTTCCTACACGTGAGCAGGCAACATACAGCTGTCCATGGGAGAAACATGTGTTTTTAAAATTCAAACCGCAAATAGACATTGTTTGGCCTTGAGATTTATTTATGGTCATTGCAAAAGCTAAACAAATCGGAAATAGGAGTCTTTTAAACGGTATTGGAGATTCTGACGCTATCAGTGGAATACGTGGAAACAGGACGATAAATTTAAATTTTCCCGTCAAAATTGTTGTTTCAATAATATTTTCGGTCATTTTTTTATGACTAAGCGTGTACCGTTACATAATTGTGGTAGGTTTAAATTACGTAGAAGAATAATTGGTGAACCAATTTTCAGTTGAAGATTGTGTGGTGGCATTCCTGGCATATTCAGAGAATTCAAAAATTCAGTTGGAAAGTTTACTGCTTCATTTTCATGAATAACTGTGTCGATTGATTTAAAAAACATCAAATCACCGGGCAACATCTGTTGTATATGAAAGTTAATTTCGTTCACATCAACGTTTCTTGCTGCCAAAATAGCACGATTACAGAGCCAATTGTGATCTAAATAATTATTCAATATATCCGGAAAGACACTCTCAATAAGTTCATTTCTTGTTTCAACAACAGTGCAGAACGTATCTGGTAATTTTATGTATTGTGTATTTTGATGCAACTCGATTTCACCATTTCCAATATCCAGCAATTGGTTAGAAAATACTTGTGCCGATGGATCATTTTGCAACTGTACTCGCATATTCATAGTCAATCGAAGTGTCTCAACACTTGTCCATAAAAACGATTGTTTTAAGCATGCGTTAATCTCATCGGCAAAAGTAGTGTGAGGAATAATTGGTAAAGTTTGCCGGAAATCACCAGACAGTAGTAAAACTGTACCAACGAAAAGTTTATTGTTGCCTTTCAAATCTTGCATAGTTCTATGAAATGCTTCAAGTGAATGTTTATGAGTCATAGTACACTCATCCCAAAATATAATTGCACTTTTTTGCAACACTGTAGCCATTCCGCTTTTTTTTAATGTTACACATTGCGTTTGGTTTGTTATGAATATTGAATGGCAACTTCAATGCTGAATGTGCTGTTCGTCCACCATCTAACAAAGTTTCAGCAATGCCTGACAATGCAATTGCCAAAGCAATTTTCTGTTGGTATCGTATCTTTGCAAGAATTAATGATATTAAGAATGTCTTACCGGTTCCACCTGGTGCGTCTAAGAAAAAGAAACCACCTTGATCAGCATCAACGATCAGCATTATCCGATTATAAATATTGTTTTGTTCGGCTGTCAGTAATGGCTCATTATTCGCAATAATTGTAGCTATGTCAACGTCATTGTACTGTTTTTCTCGTTGCAAATTAGTGTTTACTAAGTCGGCAGCCGGGTGATCAGGTGATGGCATTCCATAATGACTAAGTGACAAATTGGAAATTAAAATACATAAATCTTCGATTAACACTAATGCTTCATTATACATCTCTGGTGTGAAATCTAAATTTGGACAGTGATTTGTTCGTCTAATTCGATGCAGTATATCTTCAGTCATATAATTCTTATATTTTTCCCACAGAGTCAATGATTGTGTTAGAAAACATGTCGTCAAAATTATTGCAAACAGTTGACGAATATTATTCGGTGTGGATGTCAACGCTGCATCAGCAAGTGTCAAGTCCCAATGATTATCTGCTTCCAGTAATTGCAACTCGCAACATGCATCTTGATATGTATTGAACACTCGACCACTCACTGTTCGCAAATATTTGGAAGATGTTTGTCCGGGAATATTCACCAGCAATAAATGCAAAAAGAAGCATTCACGTTGTTTAGGATGCACAGTGTAAAGTCGTCTTAATGTCTTAGCTTTAAATATGCCTGGGATCGATGGATGCGGTTTTCCTTGCTTACGTGGCTCCTACTTTTTCCCTAATTTATTCCATGTAAAATAGCGTGGAACATCGGTATATAATAATGTTTTTGCGAACTGGTCGAATACATCAGATTTTTGACATAATGTAAAGAATTCAGTTAGTGTCGTTTTCGGTGTCTCATATGCTCTTTGGAGAATATTTACTTCGGTACACTCGTTGACCGTTTTCAAGATGTATTGCAAGATGCTGGACAGAAGGTTCTCTTTCGTGTATGGGAAAACTGAAAATACGCCAGATAGCTTCGCTGCTGCTTATATATCTACCCATCTGGTATCTTGTTATTTCGTCATTTTTGCTTATATTTTGTTCTTCAAATACGGCCAAATCACTACCTTTATTAACATATTTACAAATGTACTTAATGGATTTGACGGAACTGCAAAACTCAACATTAATATGAGCCTTATACGCTTTTGACAGCAATGGTGAGTATGGAACTACCCACCGATTATCAATTTGAACTTCATTTCTAGAATTCGACATTCGCATTGTAAATGTGTGACCACCATTCTCAGGGTCTCTGCGGCGATACAATGGATAACCATTGATATCCGTAATAGTATTCTTGGTAAAGGGTTTCGAGAAACGTTTCTTACACCTTCCTTCTTCCATGCATGGTGATGTCATGTTAAAAGCACCTCACGGTCCGTGGATCATGTGACTGGTAACAATATCAAACAATTCTGAGTCAGTTAGTGGATCCGGAATTTCGGCAGAAATTATTTGGTCAATTTCTTGTGGACGGATTTTATCTTCAAACCAAAATATGAGAATGAGGCAAACCTCGCTTTTGCCACTCAATGGAATACACCCAGCAACGTGTGTTACCAAAAACTGAATATTTTACGATTAAATCAATTAAAGATTTTAACTTTTGTTTGAACACACGTGCAACGATATCGTGACGATGTATTGATTGTTGGCCTGGTAAAAACAAACTTTTTATTTCTTCCCAATTTGGATTACATGTAAATGTAATAAACAAATCAGGTCGACCATAATGACGTGCATAAGTCATCGCATCTTGTATGTATTCCTGCATGCTCCGTGGACTGCCAATGTAGCTTGAAGGTAAAATACATGCAGTTCCGATGTCATTGGCGTTTAAATTTTCTTCGATGTTTCCGATGATAGCATCTCGTAAATGGATATTTTCTTCTGATCATAATTTAGCCCAGTTGTATCTAATATACCGTAAACGTTCACTTTCGATCTTAGCGAACATATCCACAACGTATTGATGGAATAGTTGACGATATCAAAGGATATAATTATCTTAATTAAGTCTAATCATCAATCGATGCGCGTAGTAGTTCATTGAACTAACTTTTTTATTGATTTCATTACCTAAAAATGAGTTATTAAATGGTTTGAAAAATTAAGAGTAAGAAATTAAAATCACTAAAATAAGGAATTAAATAGTATAGATTATGAAACGTACCAGTGATTGGATCATGCTGTTAGATGTTGATGTGATATTGATCCTGCCCTTGCCAGAATATTAGGGGATACTGAAGTGCGTCATACGAACGATGAAAATCTGAAATTATATGAACAGTGCTGTCTTGGCGTATGATTTTGAGGTCTCTGTTGTTAACTGGATCACCAACCATAATAATAGCAACTTCATCTACGGTTGGTGCGTTGAACCTGCCAGCGTGTTCTCCTGATGGTACTTTGTCGGCTTTAATGACGATTTGATAATTATCATTGCTTAATTGAGGCGAAACTCCTTTAAATAATTGAATAAGTTGATTATAATTTTCAAAAAGGTTTTCCAAATATTCCACAATTGCTCGCTCTTCTGCTTGCTCGATGAAATTATGCAGGCACCGAGCTGTTACGCGTTCCTCACAACCACCCATAAAATAAATTTGGAGAAACTTTGGGTCATCATTAGGCATTGGAATTAATGACCCAATCTTGTGGTACACTTGGCCTTGGATTTTGAATGTAGTTTCAAAATTATTTCCATCAGATGTGAGATCGCAAATTTTAGTTGCGCCAAAAGATGTCATTTGGAAGCAAGAATTGAATTTGCGCATCTTACGTAAAAAAAATTTCGAATCATCTGATTCGCCAGCAAGAAATTATTTTAAAGGCTCCGGTGGAATAGGAAGAGGTGCCAGTACAACTTTTCCAGATGCACAACATTTACCGGTCGTTTCATTCCGAAATTTTAACGCTTGACAATATTGGCATATTTTATCCATTGCACCAATTATAATTTTAGGATGTGCAGAATAATTGATGTTTGGTGCATATTCGAACGCAAGGGAAATGAATGATACACGTGTTAATGCACGGTTGGTTTGTTGTCGCTCTCTGTCACGTTCTCTAAATGTGGCTATGTGCCGTTCTCGCGCCGATCTTGTTCTCAATATATTTTGTCGTAGACGTTCATCACTCTGTTCTCGAGACTCTTGTCTGCGAATTTCTGCTGTTCTGATTCGTTGAGCTACGTTTCTTGCTGCAATTTGTTCTTTCGATTCATGAGCTCTATTAGCACGCATACGTCGTGCCTTTTTACTATACTGATTGTTAAGGTAAGATTTTTTCCGCGGCATTATACTGAAATAAACAAATTAAAAGAATTTATCATTTTAACAAATAAATTAGATCAAAATGTACGGCTGAATAAATTAGTAATTATCAAATTATAAAATAAAAATAAAAAAAAAATAAAATGCTATTAAGAAATACTTACATGTTTTCGAGGTGGTATAAAAATTAGTAGAGAAAAATAGTAATAAATAAAATTTTATTTTACTATTTATAATATTAAAAATATTCAAACTGAACACTGCACAATAATAACACAATACAAAGTATAATTATAAAAATGATTCACGAAAAATTGTTACAGTATGATTATACATCATGAAAATATATGTAAATTCTATATTCAACCTCGAGCTTGCGCGCACGTTAATTTTCTCGAAGGTGGTATAATCTAAAAAAATAAACACGTCGCCATCTGCCGATACCTGTGCAACTTAGATGCAAAATCGCCAACTATTAGGAATTTACAGAACTAACTGATAAATAAACACTAATATCGTATAATAAATATTGAGATCAATAATTAAGAGACAAAAACTATTCTATCTTTTAAGTTGGACCATATTATAAATGGTTACAAAATTTTATCAAAATCCGTTCAGTAGTTTCGGAATTTATCGGGAACATACATCGTGACACGAAATTTATATATATATATATATATATATATATATATATATATATATATATATATATATATATATATATATATATATATATATATATAAAGGTATTATCATATTAAATTTACCAATATTTCACTACGTTATATATTTGTAGGGTTATAAGAACAATTTTATTTTGAATATTTCTTGGTAATTTTTTGATGTCTGGCTGTAAAATAAAAAAAATGTTTGATGTGATAAGTACGAAAGTAAAATTGATTTTTTGGAGATTAGATTTATTTTTTAGATTTATTTCATTGATTTATTTTTTTAACTTATATTTTAGAGGTTTTCTGTTGTGCTGGTTGGGAGTTATTTTGGTAGGAACAGCTTTGGATATTTATGAAAAAAGTTACAGTAATTCACCCATTGAATTGCGGTTGGAAAGTAAGCTTATAATTTAAGTCATATCATAATTTAAGTAAAAATAAATTATTCAACTTAAGATTTCATATGTCTATATTTAAATGAAATACTTATGTTCATATTTTAATAAGAGAGAATTAATACTGATTAATAAAAAAAACACTTTTGGGAAACAAGCTGACACAGGAAAATATTCATCGCAAATTTTCAAGAAGTTAGAACATTTAAGACATTTATGCCCTAAGAAAAGGGTATTCATTTTTTAAGTGACACAAAATGTAAATTCTCTGCAAAAAATTAGTAAAATTGCTGCTAAAATTTGTGACCGCCAAGCATTTGTATACACTGACCTCAAAGAGTTAAGAAATAACAACTTTTTTGTTCCTAATCTGCAAATAAAGAAATGTAAAAGCTTCAAATATGGATGACGCATGTACAAAACAGGTATGTATGGACTGCAACATAGAAGTTTACATAAGAAAAACGAATAAATGATTTACAACAAAAAAAGCAATCTCGGTAAAGAAGTTCATTCTTGAAAAAAAGGAATAATCAAAGTTTTATGTGATAAAATGTCATAGAAGCTCGACAAAAAGGAGTTTTAATAAGGGATATACCCATTCGTAGCTTGAATGCATAGGCGGCATCGACTTTCCAGGCCGTCAATTAAGTTGTCGTTTATTGAAATGGGAAGCCTTAGTAAAAGGATTTGTTGGCTTCTGTCTGTTTATTATACACAAAATTATGAATATCTAACAACTAAGGTACATGAGAGTGAGAGAAAAAATTTTTTCAATGTTAAGCACTTTATTTAGCTACGAATATAAAAAATATGCACATTAATCGTGCATTTTTACTAGGATGATGATTATTGAAACATTGATTAAAGTTGTAAACTTACTAGTTGTAGGTTAAAACGCTTAGTAGAAAATTAAAAAAAGATTCTGACAAGAATTAGATAATAATGATAATTAATTCTGAATGTATACTGGTCTTTAATTTCTAATTAAGTGTTTTTAGTGAGAAGGAGAGTGTGAGTAACACATTTTTACATTATTTATATAAAACTTATATAAATCGCTTTATGATTTTAAAAAGAATAAACAAAATATATGTTAAACAAATCCCAAAAGCTGATAAAGTGAGTTTCATCCTAAAAATTTCACATAATTTATTAAAATTTCTACTTATTTGTATTCTGTGTTACTTATAAATAAAATAAATTCATTGAAATTATTAAAATGAGCATTCTCATCAGTAGATAAAAGTATACAAGGAAACAATGGATTTTGTACTATTTTTACTACGTGAAGATTATAATAAACATATTTCGTAATTCGAGGATTATAAAAAAATTTGCATATCTGCTTCAATGCTTTACTGCGCAGCTAATTAAAAAAATCAAATTTTGTTTAATTTAAGAGCTAAAAATATCGCATTAAATCATATAGAATAAATTATTTTGAGTTATTAATTTATTTTTTTTACATAGAACAATACCGATACCATTATTTGGTCTAGATATATTTTTAAAATTGCTTATTGATGATGTTTATTAATTAATGATGAAAATAAATTTAGGAGGGACTAAATTTTTACTTTTATTACTGAAAAAAATGAAAAAGGTACTACAATTTAAGTGCAATGCTTGAACGTTTCCTAAAAGTTCTGCTCAAATATATATTGCTCTGTAGGCTATGGATGGATTGGTAAATATATTAAGCTGTTTTGTTAACTGTCATAAATTCACTATACAAAAATGATTTGAATTGATTTAAAACCAAGACAGTGAATTTATACATTAAAAAGTAAAGTAACATTAAGTAGGAGAACCGATCTGATGTCCTAAGCAATTTTAAATGTCTGGTTGAATAGGGGTTTGACAGACAAATTATATTTTCTTATGCACATTGCTTGCAGAATTATATATTTTTGTCTTCAGAATTATATATTTATTTGTCTTCTCTACAGCTATAATATTGTATTTCTTTTCTTCATTATTTATTAATGAAATACACCACATCAACTGGAATAATTAACATTATATATGTAACCAAGTTGCTGATGGAAGCTTAGTTGTTAAGGATTTGTTAATGGATAATGCTGCAATAAATATATCTTCGATTCTTCAACATCTAAATATTCGTTTGTTATTCTTACATTTCAGTATAAATTTTTTGTTATAGTGTGCTTTTTACGCTAGAACGTAAAAAGCACACTATAATATTCCAGTAAAATAATTTATAAAAAAACGTAGCAGAAAGAAAAAATAATGTTTTTTCAAAATGTGCAGAAGTATACATATATTTAGAAAACCAGTTGAAAGAAAAATGGAAACAAATAAAATCAATTTATTCAAGGCAGCAGTAAGCCAATTAATCCATATTCAAGAAACGGCATAATACACTGCCCGACACTGAAAATGCAACACCAAGAAGGAGTGTTTCCAGAAAGTGACAAAACTCGAGACACAGAGAGAGAAAGCAACAAACAATAAATGCTATGTATTTCCAAATGCTATGCATAATGCAAAGCGAGAACAAGGTCGGGTCAGTTGTTTGTAGGACCGCGGTGGGCGGCGATACACGAAAAAACTAGTCTATGAACGGGATGATTACAGTACGGATAGCTTCCTGAATAAGGGCAAGCCATTCCCTGTGAACCATTTGCCAAAATACGTCTTCTGAAGGAGGCAGTGGTAGGGCTGCAAATAGAGTCCAACGGTACCCCAAAGGTGTTCGATTGGTGAGACATCTGGGGAGCACGGTGGCCAGAGGGAAACAGTTGTACATTTTATTATGCATGTCAGTTGCTGCGAGCAATGTGCAATCCGCCATTATCCTGATAATAAAGGGCATTGGGTATCCCCTGAAGGTAGTGAGTGCCATCGGCCGCAGCACATTACCCACGTAACGAGTCATAATGCGGTGAATATGAACTAGAGGTGACCTGGAATCCTACCCAATGGCACCCCAAAACCTTGATGCCAAGTTGTCACCCAATGAGGCGTTCCACAATTACTGCAGGATTGACCCTGTCTGCAAGTTGACGCCAAACTTGTACGCGGTAACCATTACCGAAGACACAGAAGCGTTACTCATCTAAGAAGACACTCTTGTACCCCTCTGTCGTCCATATCGCTATAATCCAGTTCCGGTGCAGATTTTATCTTTTATGGTGTGAGGTCAATGCAACCAATCGACGGCAAATAGTACTGCTCGATATGGGAGCATCCAGGGCACTAGCTACAGAATTTCGGTAGACATGCTTTACGGTAACACCATCAACTCCCGTCGGACGTGTTGATCCACACATACTGATGTCATTCTGGCTGTTCTGGCACCCCACAAACACTCCACAGATACCTCGTTTCAACCATCTTTGCCACAGTCAGTACACCGTGGACGCGTCCAAGTGTCAGTCATCTGCGATTTGCTGAAAAGACAAGCCTGCCCTTTTCAGTCCGATCATCATACCTTTTGTAAACTCGTATGTCTGCTGGAACTGACGTCGTCGACGATGGCCTGACAGTATCTGCAATTACTGGCGTCCTTTGCGATAAAATTAAACTTTCAACGATTATCTTCCAAGCAGTGATAATGGCGCGAAAATGGCGTACTCTGCCGGCTCCTCATCTTTAATCTTATCCTACCGGCGCTAGGGACTTGCGCATTTCACATCATTTGCATAACTCGGTAAGGTGCGTCAACCTTGAAATTTGCATACCGTATTTACGCAAAACTAATGCGCATCGTTTTTGGCCAAATGTAGTACTCAAAATTAGGGTGCGCATTAGATTCGATGGTGCATTAGATTCAAGTGCAAGGTCAGCAGTTCACCGATGACGTCAATCAAATTTAAGTCGTAACAATCATTTTATTTTATAATTTATCGTTGACACATTATTGTATAGATGATACAAATTGTAGAGTATGTAGTCACGAAATGGAGGGCAAACAGAGAAGAATGTCAAATGACGCTACTTTCAAACGTAAAGTAATTCTTTATGCTGAAAAAATGGCAATAGAAAGACAGGGAGAGAACTCAACGTAGCTGAGAGCAATGTTCGCTTGTGGGGGCAACAGAAATTGGCATTGTTTGCAACTAAAGCAATTAGAAAGAAATTCACTGGCCCTCGCAAAGGAAGACATCCTAAAATTGAAAAAAAGCTTTGTAATTTGTACGTAAAAGGAGGAAGAATGGACCACCTGTGACTAGTGACACCATAAGAAATAAAGCTAAGAGGAGGCTGAAGTTCTTGGAATACCGAAACAAGAGTTTAAGGCTAGACATGGATGGGTGGATCGGTTTATGAAGCGGATGGGCTTATCTCTAATATGCCGTACAACAATTTGCCAAAAGCTTTCTGCAGATTTTGAGAGAAAACTAGTAACATTTCAGCGTTATGTCATCATAATTCGGAAGGAAAAGAATTTTTCGATGGGGCAAATTGGCAACGCTGAAGAGACACTAATTTGGTTTGATATGCCTCGTAACTACACCATTACAGAGAAGAGGACAAAGGAAGTTATCATCAAGCCTTCGGGGTGTGAAAAACAATGCGTAACAGTGATGCTGGCAATAACAGCAGACGGGTGCAAACTTTCCCCCTTCTTAATATTCAAACGGAAAACATGCCCTAAAACACCTGAGAATGAAAAGCTGTTCCCAGATGATGTCCTGATTTAAAACCAAGGGAAGGGGTGAATGACGGAATCATTAGTGCTTTATGGGATCCAAAATGTAAGGGAACGCCGTCCTGGAGGGCTATCCAATCCACCATCAATGCTTTGTCTGGACGCATTTCGTATTCATTTCACCGACGATGTAAAAAAGAAGATGCACAGCCTAGACAGTGTCCTTGTTATTATTAATGGAGGGATGACGTCTGTGTTACAACACCTGGACGATAGTATAAATAAACCTTTTAAGGGGTTCGTTCAGGCGGAGTACGAAAAATGGTTTTGTGAGCCAAACCGTGAGTTGACACGACAGGAAAAATTTAGCGTGCTACACCGCACATTGTTTAACCCTAGGTTTCTGCTGCCTGGAAAAGCAACGAAGTGCCCATGATTGTGAAATATTTCAAGAAATGCTGCATTTCAAATTCATGGAATGGCAGTGAAGATGACGTGCTCTGGAACGCCGAGGATGACGATGATGATAAGGAGGAAAGAAGAAATGAATCTGCTTCGGACGAAGAGAGCTGCGAGGATTCAAGTGAAAACATTAGTGAATAAAGACATTTACTATTAATCACAGATTGTAGAAACTGTTAGCCAGATTGAAATGCTACGATTTATTTCATGTTACTATTTTACGATAGGTACCGTATATACGGTAGTGGTAATTAACAATGATTGTTTCACGTAACTATTGCCTACTAATAGGTTAACTCTATGTTCTGCTACTTTATGTATAAATGCATTGTTGCATAAAATATAGTATCTAAATTTAAATAAAATTATCATACCATTGATTGATAGTTTATACACAAATCCATTGTTGTATAAAATAAAATTCAATAAATTCCTCATACCATTGATGCGCATTACATTAGCCGACAAACAGTTTTTTTCAATATTTAAAGTTTTAAAATGGGGATGCGCATTAGATTCGCATAAATACGGTACTTTTCTGGCCACTCTTTTTTGGTGTTGCATTTTCAATGTTGGGCAGTGTATCTAATTACCTGTAATTTTTTGCATCATTGTGAATAAAATCATTATTTTCATATCAAGCAATGACTGATTTATTAATTTTCTTTTATCGCAGATTCTAATTACGAAATTATATTCATCTTAACCTTTGTTGTGACTAAATGTATTGGGAAAATCTGAATTTCTCATAATTTTTAGCATATGCCTCAGTTTCCTTTACAGAAGTAGCACACAAAAAGTTTTTTGTGAATTTTAAATTAGAAGTGAATATGAAATTCCTTTTTATCAAAAAATTTTGAAATTAAAAAAAGCGATGTTTTTTATTTATATTTTTTTAAAGAATTGTATATTACTTAATGTTAATTAAAAGTTTTGTGAACAAATTTCATCATTACACTTTTTTGTCATTATCTTGCCTTCTGTAAAAATATTCATCAAAGATTTGATTGTCAAAGAGCAAAGGAGTGTTGTTTATATTTTGTTAAAAAATTTTCTTTTTAATGCTTAAAAGCTAGATCTTTTGAATCATTGACAATCTTAGAAAGTATTATTTCCTTATAAAATTTGAAATTGCAATGCCCTTAGTTTTAAAATAATAAAGAATTTAATAACTGAAATGAAAAGATTCAAAGTTTTAAAAACATTATTTCAAAAAGTTATTAATAATAATAAATCTGTAAAGTGCTAGCTTATTGCATTTTTGAATTAAAATAATGCATGTATTAAATATATGTAAATAAATGCAATTCATAAATTGTTCATATATAAATGAATTAATTAATTACTGACACTTCTACAGTTAACAGTTAAGTTTGACAGCAATTTTTATGGACTAGTGAATTATTTATCGACGAATTATTTAGCAAAATAAGTGTAATTACCTTTAAGGATTTTATTGGAGATTAGTGGATTCAAAATTCAAAAAACAAAGGAATTTACCCTGTTTCCAGTCACAGAGGAGAAAGTTTGGATTATCTTTTTCTGTTTTGGCAAAACTTGTGTTTTGTCTTTCCTAAAATCCAAGATTTTAGCCCCTAAGTGAATTTTTCAGAAATATCTATCGTTCCAATTATTGGGCTCGTCTAATAAACTAATTATTAGAAGTGAGCGTTTCTTAAACTGTATATTTAGGTTTGTGACTGAAGGCGGGTATTAGTCAAACATCGATGACGAGAATTTGTTCTCGCTTGATGACTCGTGGAAAATAGCTTTGCTAAGAACATAGTTTGCTTAGTATTAAATTTTCATGTTTGTAAATACTATCGTCATCTGTATGATTGTGAAGATGCTGTTACGTACAAGTATTTATTAAAGTTTAAGAAATCTCTAGTGTAGTAAAATTTTCTAGTTATTTTTCATCACTCCTTTCCAATATCAGAAAGTAGACTTTTTGGATTCTACAATATTTAAGACTTCTTACTGCAACACACATTGAGCTTCTCTGCTTATGTTGGAACTTCAAAAACATAAGAAAACTAAGTTTAGCTTAGAAAAATAATCAAGTTAGTATTTCGTCATATTGAAGCAAAAACTTTTAAATTACATAGCAGATTTTAAACTAAAAGCTGTGGAGAAGGCAGATATGTTGAAAAAAAATAATTAATAATAGAAAAATAATTAATGTATCCTATGAGCAATCAAAAGTAAAAATAATTCATTTCTTTCATTTAATTATTAACAAAACAAATTTTATTTTTAAAAATATATATTTCTAACTTCGTTTTAAAAGTTTAATAAAAGAGAAAAATCGATTTTATTAGGCTCTCAAAATTATTGCTCTTGATCGGTCCCGTACTTTCATCTCAGTTTATCTTTCCTTCCGATAAAGTGGATTCAAACAGATCATTTTCATAATAAATGTTTTTTGTACACTTTATTATATTTTTAATCACAGTATATATTTTATTTTATGTGACACCCACATTTATATACGGTAAAATACGATATATAAAATATAGCAAAATTTTTCTATGAAGACGCGGAATAAAATTTAATTTACATAAACATATAAATTTTTATGTATTCACACAGTAACGTTTTACATTTATAATATATGTAATATTATTTTTCAAAACTCAGTCATTTCATTTATCTTCTAGGTGTTAGCAAAAAAGTGTTAAAAGCATTTTCTTTATATACCAATACTGAGAAATGTCTAGATACTAGGCAATCAGATGGTCCCTTGGCATTTTTATTTGGTGTAAGATGCATTTGCTGTCTATGGATTCTAAGTTCCCATATTTTCTTTTATCCTGATTTCTGGAAATTTAGAAGATGTAGTAAGTACATACAATTTAATTTTGAAACAAAT
Organism: Latrodectus hesperus; assembly: GCA_037975125.1. Taxonomy (NCBI): domain Eukaryota; kingdom Metazoa; phylum Arthropoda; class Arachnida; order Araneae; family Theridiidae; genus Latrodectus; species Latrodectus hesperus. The sequence goes on from JAJQOW010001542.1 coordinate 41,542, forward strand.
AATTGAATTCAACTTTATGAAATTTATTTTGCTTAACTTCAATTCTTAATATTACTGGTGTATTAGTTAATATTACTAGTGTATTCTCTTAAAATTGAGTGTTGAAGTTAATACATTTTTTGAAATTAGGAAATTTATATCTATATGTGCACATAATACATACTATAGAATTTTGAATTAATGTATGTAAGTATAATAAGTAATTTATTAATATTGTATAAATTCGTGCTTATTTTAAGGATTTTAATTTTCAAATACCCTTTGTTAGTCAAGAAATTCATTATTCAGAAAGAAAAATTAATATTAGTAAAAACCTAAAAATATATAAAAATAATTAAGAACTGAAATAAAATACTCAATCTTTAAATCATAAAATAAAATTGAATTAATAATTTATTTATTCGAGAGTTATTCAACAACATACTTCTCCAAATTAAATTTTGAGTTATTCCCCAATATTTTTAACTATTTTTCTCTTATCTGAATTGAAAAATCAAAATTTCTAAGTTTCTTCTTCTTCAGTTAGTTGTGAGTTTTAATTTAAATTATCATAAGATAAAACAAGACAATTCCCGTATACCTTGAAATTCCAAAGGGATTATTAAACCTTTGAAACTGTACGCATATGCATGATTTCTTACGTATGTTCCCAATTATCAACAGCATCATTTGTCACTCAATGAGATTTACTTGCTCTGCATGTAATTAAGAGTATATATTATTTATATCGATGATTAGTACCCCTGTTTTAAACTACTTATAAAATATTGTAACTAAGGAATTCAAAACAAGATAAGCAATACTTCAGTATCAAAGGTGATATTCATGTAATCTGGATACAGGTATACCTACACACATAGATGAAAATCATTGATAAATATACAAATCTGATGTAGGCACTGTTGCCATCTACAGAAGCAAACTAAAAAAATTTTATGCAAATACTTAAAGGTAATAAGAAAGGGAATTATGAATCGAAATAATTTAAAATGAAACCATTCTAAATATTTTAAGCCAGTATAATGAATTTTATACTCAAAACTCCTTACTTAAAAACTTGGGAAATCCATAGATGCCGAGTATCCAGCCGTCTTGGCCAGCAGCGGCCTACTTATTGACGGAGCTAGCAAGCAGCAATACCATAAGCTGTTGGTCCAACACTGGGTGGTCAGCGATGTCAGGTGGTCAGCGTGTGGCGCATGTTATTGCCGGTACATGCCCGTATATTGTTATCCATCGGCCCTTTGCTGTTTGGCTGGTGGTAGCCGCTTTTACCAATGTTAGGCGGATTAAAGTTTATTTCTATAGGCAAATATGGAATTCATTTTTATCAGCTATTAATTTATATATTGTTAAAGCTAAAACAGAAGTATTCGAAATTCATTCAATTAATGCTGAATCTATTTTGGATATTTTAAAATAAGCAAAATGTTCTCTCTATATTATTGTCAAATGACATTAAGTGCGTTTTTAGTTCTTAAGTATGCAGAAAGATTTCAAAAAAGAGGAATTACTAACTAATTTTAGCAGCAGACAATGTCATCCAGTTATTTTTTTTAAAATAATTTTACAGTTTTTTTTATTTAAATAATTTTTATATTCTATATTTATTTTTAAAATAATCTTTTTTGTTAAAGAATTTTATTATTTATAAAATTATTTTTCAAAAATTCTTGTGAATACAAATGTTAATTTATTTCTAAAGTTTGAATCTGAAGGAATAAAAATATACCTATTGTCTTATTATAATTTTATAAAATTATTTTTAAGCACACACATATTTTCTTCGTATATTAAAATAAAAAGATTAATGCTATTTATTATATGGATTTTGTTGTGTGTTAATTCTTATAAGGGTAATTTGCTCGGAATATTTATTTATGTATTTAGAGCTTTAGAATTAAAAGTCAGAAAGTGTGAAAAATACAAACGTTAATATATTAATGGAAGTAACATTTTTTATTTATGATGATACTCAAAATAAAATAAAAAGGTATCTACAATTTTTTATTAACATTTGAAAATAAATTTGCAGAATGTTTTTGAACATTTTTTAATTTACATGTTTATTTTCATTCACTTCGTCCACCTTTGGAATTAGCACTGAGAAAGAAATTACTTTGTAAAGGTTTTCACTCTGCTCTCATTCTCATTATCTCTGAAAATAACAAAAAAATATAGACGACCAATTTACTGTCAATATTTGACAAAATTTTTATATTTAACATTTAAAAAATTATTAAGAAAAGAAAGAAATGTAGAAAAGATAAACTGATTCGATTAATTACTAAATGGAACCACCAGGATCTTTATCAATAACAACCCAGGAAAAAAAGAGAAAATTAAGTTGATATGGGTATATAAATCAGATAAAACTTCATGTACAACACTTATTTCCACATATTTAAGCATTATTTCACTATATTATCCATTTGAATAAAGAGAATACAACAAAACTACTTTTAGACTTACATTATTTTATAATTAAATTTGTAATCAAAGCATAACAAGTCAAGCACTTGAATAGTTGAAAATACCAAAGAAATAGTTAAAATAACCAAACAAATAT
>JAJQOW010001543.1:0-44029 GCA_037975125.1 Latrodectus hesperus
ACCAAAGTTGCGCTCATCAATCTGAACAATCACACCGCTTCCACCCAGTTTCACGCTGCTTTCAATCATTTCTTCCACACAAACCTCACGACAAAAAGAACGAAAATCACACACAGTCTTTGTATAACATTGACTCTCTTTTATATTAAATTCAGTCTTACTCTCATTCACCCACATATAAATATGAACTAAAATTTCATTCTTCGTCAATATACTCAATTCAAAAAACGAACCCTTTCTCACACTTCTTTTAACATCATGTTCTTCTTCTTTTATTTTAGATTTACACCTCCATTCTTATCCATCACTTATATCCTTCATTTTAACCAGTTTCATATCTTTAACACACTTACAGCACTCATATTTATCCGCAATCAAACCAGCTTTCATGCAAAATTCAAATGTCTCATTCCTTTCACCCAGTCCATACAAATACCTTAAATTCACATTCCCATCATACCACATAACATCATTATTTGCAAACATTCTCGTACTTACATCAGACATACCCCATGCGCCAGCCATCGCAAAAATATTTCGAAAAGAAAGAGGGAGCTGAAAAAAATAAATTACTTTGGAAACGAATGCGAATCAGTTCTAAGAAAAATATATCAGTTCTAAGAAAATCAGAATACAAATTCTAACGAAAATTCTAGAAGAATCCGAACTCGAATAATAATGAAAAATAAAGCAACATTCGGAAATGAATAAATATAAATTATTAAGAACAAATTAAACTGTTAAATAGAATATCTTTAAGAAATTAAATGCAGAAACAATAATTTTAAAAATGTATATACAAATTATGTATTATTTTATAGTAATTATATAAATTATAAGAATATCATACATAAACTAAAGAAATAATGTATCGACACAATTTTAAACAGCAACTTTAATTTAAATTTAAATTTTTAAAGTAATGAAAAAGAGCAATACAACCTGGATATTAATTATCCAAACTGTCAAATAAATTTTAAAAAACAATAAAAAAATCTAACGTAGCTAATTCGCAAATATTTCTAGTAAAATGCTGAAATGAAACAAAATGTTTTAAATTTCATCGCGATGACGTAATAAAATTGAATTTTCACCTTAATTCTTATTGGTCTTCATCTGTATGACGAGCATCTCGCGAGAATCGCATCTAACAAAAAATAATATTCTGTTCGCCAAATTTGGCTTCAAAAAAAAAAAAAAAAAAAAAAAAAAAAAACGCGCCAAGGGGTGACCATACAGTAAAACTGAGTTCAGGAATCAACTAAATAGAGAGCATCCACAAATTCATTTGAACTGGATTGTTGATAGCTTAAAATTTCCAGGAAGCAGTATATAAACAAATGCATCATCAGTAATTATTATTGAAATTAAAATGTACGCAATGAAAACTGAAAACTCAAAGTTTGAGGCCGAATGACCTAACGGTATAAAAAATAGATTTAACAGTTAATGCTTCCATATTTGATGCCCCACCCATTAATGAAAGCAATCCAAAAGCAGTATAAGAAAATGCCCCGTTCTTCTGATGGAAAGCAAATGCATAGAAAAGTAAATTTTTAAAAAAAATTTGCTTCTGAAAATATAAGCGAATAACGTTAATAGGTTTGTTTGTTGGTTTGTTTGTCGCTCAACGGTCATTTTTTGCACATGAGGGCTAATTAGACCGGGACTTACGGTTTAAATTGGAATCAGAACCACTACAAACATCCATACCCAAGGTGGGATTCGAACCTACGAACCAACGTTAATAGGAGTGAAAACAATATTATAAAAGTAAAAATATTTCAACACAATGTAAGTTGTAAATGAAATTATCTTCTAAAAATCTTTAAATTATAAAGGAAGTAATAAAGCAAAATGCCAATAATAAAAGTATACCTGATGAAAAAAAGAGTCTAAAATTTCAAAACTTATAAAAAATATCAAGGGAGGAAAACCGGAAGTGTATAATTTTTAACTAAATTTTTAAATTAATAATAATTATTATTTGATATTATTTAAAAAATAATTATCTGTTTATTAAATAATTAAATTTAATAAGAAAAATATAGTGAATAAAAATTTTAAAGTTTCATCATCAGAACTTTATAGCAATTTGCAAAAAATTTTGAAAACAAAAATTATGATGTTTTAAGTGTTACAAGCATAAATTCATAGTATTAATATGACTTCAAGATCATATCTTGTTTCATACCTTCACTCTATTGAATGATATATAGGTTATAGAAGGTGGTAAAATATAGGATGTCACTCAATAGATTTTGTGCAGCCTCTTTTAATTTTGTCACTTTTTACTACCAAAGAACAGAGAAAAGTTTAGTAAATGAAAAATTAATTACAAATACTCCTATAAGTACACTGGCATATAATTTTTTTAACATACATGGAGTAAAGGATTTCTCAAGAATCAAGAGCTTTGAATTTGTTTTTCAAGAATGATTCATGCATAATTGAAATAATGTATATAAAGTCATAATTTACAATTAGAGCCTGAAGCAAAAAGGTTGTAATAAAAGTTTAAAAAAGGATAAAATGGGAATTAATAAAATTGTAAACTTCAAAAATTAATATGCAGTGTGATCCCTTTTCACTTGTGTGTGTACACACATATAACAAAGGGATTTTCTGCTGTCATTAACATTGTTAGGCACAATTTAAAGAATTTAAGTTCCTTTTCCTACATTACCTTCAGAGAATTTATACGAACAAGGGAAAGTTACTTATGATCTTTACCAGGAATTTTACAGGGTCATTGTGAAGTTAAGTTCAAGAATCTTTGCAAAACATGACATCCATTCAACGGCTTAATCTTTTAAAAAATTTGTCAGTGATGTTTTTATAATGGGAACGAAAATTATCGGGCAAAATAAAAATATTACATACAACAAGAGAAGATTTAATTACTGATGTAGCAGTGGACTTGATATATATTCTTTTACCTACCGCATAATTTTAAATGTTTGTTTCCAGTTTTGGTACCCACACATCACAAATCATTTTTGTGCTGACAATAACGCCGTCGCAACTTGCGAAATTAAAGTCAACTTCTCCAATAATGTCTTCAGAATTTATACATCAGCAAGAACATGTTGAAATGCAAGTGCTCAGCCAAAACTCTCCCATTGGTGTTTTGTCGAAATAAGATCATAAAATTTTGCGTGGTCATGAGTTAAATGTCTTAACTTTCATGAATTAAGGCAGTAAAATTTTCTCATTGAAGATGAAATTTATTGTCCACATTAGAAATGCAACACTAAGAAGGAGTTGTGACGAATCTCGACAAACAAGGAAAGACAGGAATAAACAACAAGTGATTTGTATTTCAAAATGATATGCCTAATACAAAGCGAGAACAGGGTTGGGTCAGTTGGTAGCAGAACCACAGTGATTAGCGATGCACGAAGCGACACGTCTTGGCACAGAGTCAATGAGAGAATGGATGGCGTCCTGACGAATGGCTCTCTGTTCCCTATCAACCATTTGTCAAAGTACGTCTTCTAAAGTAGGCAGTGGTGGGGTCTGAAATTGACATATAATCATATCACAAACTTGTTCGATTGTTGACAGATCCGGAGGTGGCCTGGGAATCAGCTGTACTGCTTGAACAGGATATTGGCTGATACGAGCAATGTGTGGTTGGGCGTTATCCTGCTGATAAAGGGCGTTGCCACCCCTTGAACATAGGGGAATGTCACAACACATCATCCACGTAACGTTTGGCTATCACAGTGCTGTGAGTTTAAGCTAGAGGTGAGCCTACAATCATAAGCAATGGCATCTTAAATCCTAATTTTACATTATCGGGCTTCACAATGGCAGTAAGATTGAAACTATCTCCACGTTTACGCCATAATCGTCTGCCGTGACTATCTCTAGAGAAACAGAAGCAAACATACATTACACATCCAAGAGTACGATTCTGTGTCAAATCGTCGTTGGCATGGCTTTAATCCGAAACTATTCCAGACATTGGCGACTATACTGTGGGGTCAATCTCCGTCTTCTTAACGAACGATATGAGCGTAGTACTCAAGAGCAGCCAATCTATGGCAAATGGTTCTGCTCAATGTGGGAGCATCCAAGGTGTCTTGCATATGCTCCACAATTTCGGTAGACATGCTTTGCGGGGTCAGAAAACCTCCCTTTGGACTCGTCCATCTACTTGTAATGAAGTCACTCTCTCTGCCCTGGCACCCTGCCGAGCTGGCCGCCGAATGGTTAGCGCTCTTGCCTTCGGTTCAACAGTTCGTGGGTTCGAATCCCACCTTGGGCATGGATGTTTGTAGTGGTTCGGAATCCACTTTAAACCGTAAGTCCCGGTCTAATTAGCCCTCGTGTGCAAAAAATGACCGTTGAGCGACAAACCAAACCAAACCAAGCCCTGGCACCCTGGAAATGTTCCACAGTTTCTTGTTCAAATCTTCACCACATCTGATGTATTATGCACTCGTCTAGTTGTTTATCAGCGGTGATTTGCCGTAACGGCCAAGTTGCGATTCTCAATCCAATCACCATGTCTTTCATATACTCGTCTATGTACTGGAACTGATTCCTTCGAAACTGACCTGCCATTCTTTGCAATTACAGCCATCTATTGCCACAATGACACATTTTAAGCGATTATATTCAAAACTGCAACAATGGGGTGAATATTCCCCACTCTGCAGATTCCTCAGCTTACATCTTATCCTAAGTGCGCTGGAGAACTGCATATTTCCCACCATTTGCATAACTCAGTAAGGGGCGTTGAACTTGAAATTTGCATAATTTTTAGCCCACTCCTTCATGATGTTGCATTTTCAATGCCATTCTAAGTATAATTTTTTGTAGTGATGTAACAGTGGATGTTAATTTATGTTCATTTACTTGATCCCTTATCAGCCATTGTTATGGCAGAGTTACGTCACTCGATGTTTCATGAAAAAATACAAAGAGTTGAGCATTGTCAATATTTTTTGCTAACAATAATTAACACAAATACCTCTTGAAGAAGTCCAATTTCAACGATAATTTTCAACAACTAAGCAACTCCTAATATTATTTGAACTTATAAGAATAAACATGTATCTCAAAAGAGTGACCGCTTTTCTTAATGTTGCAACCAGAACAAAATCTGACCTATTTATCTTTTAATGGAATTGTTTTATTGTAACGCATAAGCTGTTTTGAAGAGAATTTGTAAAGTATGCGAACATTAATTAGTAAAGATCTGGCTATATACCACTCACTAATTAGCACGTCATTAAAATTAACTAGATATATCATCATAAATAAAATAAGTATTAAATAGAAATTTTAACCATGCTAGTTATTATACTCAAATCTAAAGAAAACTAATTAAAAAATTTGCTAAAATCATCAGATTTAAAAATATTATCATAATCTACCAACAAAAATTAAAGGAAAAAATTAATAAATCTCTGAAATAGCACTTCACTATTAGCGAATAAAGGAAAAATGCTCACAAAAACTATATCTTCCGATAGATTTACCGATTCCATATGGTGACTAGAGAGGAAACGGACTTGTAAAAGAATATACTGAAGGAAAATTTCTCTGAATGGACCAAAATAGATACACAAAAGAGAACTTCATACTGACTTTTTCATTGTTGTTGTTGTTGTTGCTTTTCTTCCATGTCTGATGGAGTCAGACTAGATCCACGAGTTCGTTGACTGTAAGGAAGTCGAAGACTAAAAGAGTATTGCTAAAGAGATCCTCCCTAGAGAGACCCATGCAATCCAAAAGATGCTCAGGAGAAGCCTGATGATTTTGGCACTTGGTGCAGGTGACGAAAGTTTTCCTGCCCTCGTTGAAAGTGAGGCACTTAATATGACCGCTAGCAAGTCTTGAGAGAACAGTCCGGGTACGTCTGTCACACGGGAGGTCAAGGGACAAACCCGGTTTTGATCCCTTGTACCAATTACGGGTGGAGGGTGTTTTCCACTCCTCCGAGATTTTTGATTTTTCCCGGGAGTATAACTCCAGAAAAGTAAGTGTGGAAGAGGGAGTATTTCAAATCCTGCAACCCTCCTTAGCAAGATTATCGGCCATTTCATTCCCGCGGAGATTCACATGTGAAGGTATCCATTGCAAGTGAACATCATGATTAAGTGAAATGAGTTTTAATTTAAGCAGGATAGAGTTGCTGATCTTGTCGCCTACAAGAAGCCAATAACTAAGATAGTGGAGAGAACTACGGCTGTCATTTTTCATAATTTTCATAAAAGATAGATTTAGATTTTTTCATAAAAATGCTTAACAAATTTAAAAAGCAAAAACCTTCAAATGGCAGATGGCTCTGCATGAAAAGCAGCTACGGAAAATGTTATCAATAGAAGTATTTGTATCTATTTTCATTTACGAAGTGTCGGCCTGCGGATCAGGCCTTTACTTCTTCATCTGTGATAAGTCCTTGAAGGAAGACATTGCGGTACTGACAGGGAATGCTAGTCTTGAAGCGTGAAGAATCGAGTCTTGGCGGTGAGTGCCTATCAGCAGAGAGTTGAAGGGCAGAGCAATGAGTTGAATTTTTTTTTTTAAATGAGTTGAAAATTTTTATTCTACTCGAGATTAGAGGAAATAATAAAGTTAAAATAAAATTGTTATATACAGTGAAAATAGAAAAAATTAGAAATAATCCTGAATGAATGAAGAGTAATATGAAGTTAAGTAAGGTTATATACTCTATATACAAAAATTATAGTAAATATGTTCATCTAAGTAATGTCTGGCGATTGGCCTATATATACAGTCTTCTATGAGAAAAACTTGATTAAATGCACCATCTGTGCAGTTAATTCCTTTGTCGTAGAATTTTTTATTTAGGTTAGCAATATGCTCTAGAACAATGGTTCTTAACCTTTTTAAGCCGCGACCCAAATTTGAGAAATATGTTTATATTGCGACCCAAAAAAAGTCAAAATTTTTTCATTGCTTTATTTTAGATCGTATATTTAAAATATCTTCAATCCTACGATGATGATTTTTTTAACTTACAAATTTTTTATTTATTTTTTTAATAATAAAGACTAACAAAAGTACTTTTCGATGCAAGGAAAATTTAATTAATAATCAAGTGTTTTTCATAATTTTTATTTACCAAATTAAAATATATTTATAACTTTTTGAAAATAATTGATATTTTAACTTATTCCTAAAAAAAAAAAAGAAATATCAATACATATGTTAAGTCTTTTAAATTTTAAATGCAAGTCACATACAGTTTTAATGAGAACCTTGTGCTTGAATACATTTTGAAAGGTCTTCAAACCTCGGTTGAATGCTTGTCAAGGAGCACCTTATATCTATTTCAGGATTTAACTTGTTCCGGTAATTGTTTTTGATTACACACAGAGCCGAAAAACCAGCCTCACACATATTTGTTGTTGAAAAGGGCAATAATACTTTTAGGGCTTCTTTAACAATTATTGGCTTTTCGGTTTTTAATTTTAACCAGAAAGCACATAAAGATTCAGGGTTTTTGAAGTGTTTTGTAATTCTTCTAGGAGGTGTTGGTATTACTTATTATTTGGGGTGTGTATTACTAACATTTTTGGTTCGACTCAATGCGACCCAAGAAATCTGCTTCGCGACCCAATTTCCGGTCGCGACCCATAGGTTAAGAACCACTGCTCTAGAATATCAATAATTTTCAGATCTTTTGAAATGTTTTTATTGCGAATATAGTAGGGCGCCTTCGTAATTTTTCTAAGTATTTTATGTTGATACACTCTAAGTTTGTGTTTGTCTCTTGGCGTAATAGTATTCCACACAGGTGAAGCATAGATGATGATGGGTCTTAACATTGTAAGTTAGAGCATGTCTCTTGAGTTTTAGTGTTAAATTTGAGTTTTTTCCAATTAAGTTGAATAGGCATCCATAAGCTTGATTGGCTTTTTTAATAACATTATTGATATGTGCAGTCCATGAAAGTTGAGTAGTAAATGTTAATCCAAGATATTTAATGGTTTTCCCTTCCGGAATGATTTTATCGAATAGATAGAGTTTATTATGTTGTAGTAATTTTATTTTATTTCTCTTTTTTCTATTAAATACTATAAGTTGGGATTTATCAGCATTTATATTTATTCTCCATTTACTGCACCAGTTTTCGATGTTAATTAACGCATTTTGAAGTTTATGAATAGCATTATTCGGCCTCAAAGAATCAGCTGTAATAGCAGTGACATCTGCGTAGAAAGCAATTAGAATTGAGTTATTGTCCAAACCGGGGAAGTCATGGGTGAAAACTATGTATAAGATTGGGCCCAGGATGCTATCTTGGGGGACTCCAGCTTTGATATTCAGAGTAATAGAGTTTTCATTATGGTATTTAATATGGAAGAAGCGATGAGTTAGATATGAGGTGATGAGTAAAATTATATCAGTGTATATGTTGAGTTTTATGAGTTTGTATAGTAGGCCTTCGTGCCATACTCTATCAAAAGCTTTTGCTACGTCGAGCATGACCATAGCTGTATACACATTGCGATGAATATTTTGACCTATAATCTCAGTAATTCTTATGAGTTGTTTAACAGTTGATAAGTTGTTTCTGAAGCCAAATTGTTGTTTCGGAATTAGGTGAAGATAACATTTAATTCTATTATAAATTATTTTTTCAAATATTTTTCCTAAAACTGGAAGCAGGCTGATAGGTCTGTAGTTTTCAGGTATTCTGGCATCTTTTCCAGGCTTTGGGAAAAGAATTATGGTAGCAGTTTTCCAGATTGTAGGAAAATATGATATTTTAAGGCAGTTATTATAAATATTAATGAGTTTGCGAATAAAGTCCAATGGTAAATATTTGATCATATTGTTGGTAATATTTTCTTCTCCTGGGGCTTTTTTGGTCTTTAGATTGTTAATAATTTTAATTATTTCATCATCATTCGATGGTGTAATGGTATTATGAGGAATATTAGCTTGCATATAGTTTTGAATAAATGAATACCATTGGTGAAGGACTCATCTGTGACTTTGTTTGGTTGAAATTGTAGAAATATGGTATTTGCAAAGATGTTCAGTTTTTCATAGTTTGTATAAACTGGTCCATTTTGCCATTAATGCAATGATTAGTTGTTGTTTTTCTTCTTAATTGTTTTGCAAATTTCCATATAGAGTTGTTTTCTGTGCCAAGGCTTTTTATTTTATCTTGCCATTAGTCTGTGCAGAGTTTTTTTAATTTTCTTATTAAGTTTGTTAACTGTAGTTTTGAGTCGTGGGTTCAAGGTTTTATGAAATTGTTTCCTGATGCGATTTTTTTTTCATGATTTCTCTTATGCTATTTGGTAATTTTAAGTAATTTTCGTGGTATTTAATTTTATGGGTTGCTATTTCTTTTCCATGATTGATATTTTCATTGAATAAGTTTATATCATTATTTATTTTATTTTTAATTTCTTGATTATTATTACTGTTGGGTTGATTATTGTTGATTAATGATTGATTTTCTTTGTTACCTTGATCTTGAAGAATATTATAATAGAGTTGCCAGTTGGTTCTGAATAAAAATTTATTTGTAATATTTTTCTTTATTTCCAGGCATCCAAGAACTGGAAAGTGATTAGAAGAGAGATCATAGACAGTCTGTGCTGATAGTGGGTAGCTGGTATTTGTAAGAAAAATGTCCAAGATGTCTCCTTGGAGTGTATAGTGGAAATGCGTAGGTTCGATTGGAGCAATTATTTTTAAATTATAATTTTGTGCTATTTCTAATAATTTAGTTCCATTTTTATTTGTAGTGTTGCATCCACAGGTGATGTTCTTGCTGTTAAAGTCACCTCCAGCAATTATAGGAATATTAGCAGGTAGAATGTTCATAATTTCTTTTTCTTGTAAATTATGCTTAGGTCTGTTGTAATAGCTAGTAATTTTAAATTTTAGATTATTTCCCAGGTTGATGATAGCTGAAGTGTCTTCGAAACCATCTCCTATTTTGCTACTATACAGTGTGGAATTAAAAGATCTTTTGATAATAATTGCGGTTCCTCCACCAGCATGATATGTCCTGTCAGTACGATACGTTGTAGTTTGGTACATTAAGACTCATATTTGGTCTTAAGTGGGTTTCTGTAATTGTGGCAATGTCTATATTATTTTTATCTAGAAAATGCATGAATTCAGTAATTTTAGACTTTAGGCTACGTGCGTTCCAATTCACAATTTGAATAGGTGAGAAATTTAAGCTTTTAATTGTCATTGTTGGTTGAGGTTGCTGTCTGTTGTGCAGCCATTGCTGCATTGAATTGTTTGAGCTGATTAATAAGATCTGTTTTTCCTGAGTTTTTCATATAAGAGATTAGATTTTGTAATTCAGAAAAAATATTTTTTGCTTCATTGATAGTTTCTTTGTTTTTACTAATGGTTTCATTCTTGTGGACTAATGCATTTGCATAAGATAGGTGTGGATTACTGCTTGGAATAATCTTGCTTTTGATGGCCTCGACTTTGTTATTGTTGAGGTAGTTTGATTTTGGAAATTTATTACAGCCCCTATAGCTGGCAGGATGAGCTTCTCCACAGTTTGCACATTTAGCTGGTGTGGACACGTCTTTTTTACATTCTGAGTGGTGATGATCACCAGCACATTTCACACATATCAATAGAAGAGACAACACACCCCTTAAATAAACACTAAAAAGTTACAACTTGATTGGTAAGTTGGCCTTATATGGAGTCACAACCTAATTATTAAGAACTTGACCAGTTACTTTTCAATCTGTCAATATATCAATATATATATATATATATATATATATATATATATATATATATATATATATATATATATATATATATATATATATATATATATATATATATATATATATATATATATATATATATATATATATATATATATATATATATTATGTATATATGTATGTATTTAAAATTAATATTTTTCATAACCGACAGAGTAAATAAAATTTGTAAAATTGTTCAATTTCATTGAATGTTAGAAAAATGTGTAACAGCTAAGCAGGAAAACTAAATTAATTTTCCTCCATTTTGCGAATAACTGACCGATTTCTCTTCTATCTACACAGTATAAAAAAAAATAAAAATAATCTTTCGGTTATGTATATATAGAAAAGTATGAGGTTACATTTTTTATAGAGAAAATAGGCATTAGCGAAGATAATTCAGTATTAATTTCGATTCACTACCAATTATTTCTTGAGATTTTAAATTCATTTTTTTTGAAGATGTGTCTTAAACTTTAAATGCTGGCTTACTTTTTATTCGTTATACGAAAGCTTGAGTCAAGGTTTAAAAATGGACGAATCCAAGCGGTACATATATTTAAAAAATTAAACCTAATTAAAACACTAAGGAAACAGTGTTAATAAATGTTGAAATATAATAATAATTGATTCTTCCTCCACATCCAATATTACAAGCTTCTGCAAGATACTCTTCATATATTCTTTTTGACGATACAAGAATGCCACCTAGCCTTAGCTCAATCCGTTATTTGCATTCAAGTTGCAACGCCATAAACGTGTACCATCAAGTTTTTTTTCTGAACTTCTAGAATCTTGTCTCTTTATCATGACAAAATTAGAAGTAATGATTTTATCCGTCAAAGATTTAATGTCAAAGTTAACGAACTATTTTTTTCTGAATTTTCCTTGTTGTGATTAGTATCTTACGTGACTTCCTCCTTGCACAAGTTCTCTTTTTAAAATATGTTTTTTTGGGACCATTTTCATCTATATGAATAATCTGATAAATATGCAGATGATATCACTGTATTTTCGAAATCTTAATGGTTAAATTAATTATTAAATAATTATTGAATAAACAACTTGTCAAAATCGAACACAAACTAAAAGATTGGAATATATCATTTATTTTCCAAGGCAAATATCTTAATATGTTTACTAGAATAAAAGTTTCAAATTCTCGTTACATTTTCTTTCAACAATACATTAGATATTTCCCTCGTGATGTATTAATTCACATATGTTAAGTAAAAAAAAAATTATTTGCTGTGTCTGTAATAACAAAATTTAAAAACATATCAATTGTCATTGCCCCACATATGAACTGTCATGTGGTATGACATATGTGGGACAAAGTCTACAGCCCATATCTGTATTTCTGACCAAAGGCCCGGGATGTGAGGTCCTGTTTACTTGATAACCCAAAATGCAGTGTTTATTTCCCAAGCATACGTGGTACTCAGTTTTATCGTCCAACTGAAGGGATGATAGTTCTGTGTTTGTGATAAGCAAATAAAAAACAACTTTGAAAAACTTTCTTTAAAGTGCATAATCGTCAGCTGTCAAATAATGAAATATAACATTCATAAAAATTTCTAGAAAATAGCATGTTGAGGAAAAGTAAAATTTGGGCTTCGAAGAATTTTAAGGATAAACTAACTTCGTTCTCAATTATTTAAAAAATAATGTAAATAAACGATTATTTTTGGAACTGTGAACATAACTTAAATAACTTCTAATTTAAATAAAGTTAAAATTTAGAATAGTTCTTTTTGTTTGCATATATATATATATATATATATATATATATATATATATATATATATATATATATATATATATATATATATATATATAAATTTTCTTTTTACTCATATTTTAATTAAATTTTACTGATATTAATTAGATAAAAGTAATTCAGCTGTATTAGTTAAATATTAAATAATATTTTAGGCAAATGATAATTTATTGAGACTACTGCGATGCGAATCCAAGTAAATGCGTCAATATTTATTACCTACTTAGCTTATACGTAAGTAAAATTTAATTTATTTTCTTTTGTGTGTTTACCAAATATTTCACGTTAATTTTAAAAAATGCAAAAAATTAATTTCATAATATTTATAAAAGGCATTCCAATGATATCTAATAATTAAATGAATTAAAATCTCAAAAACATCTTTCACTTTAAAGTTTACCTTAATTTTGTGTTAATTAAAAAAAACTACAGATTAATTAGTAAACTCACAATGAGACAAGAACATATTCATTTATGTGAAATGACTATGAGATTTGTATAGCAAGTACTGGGCACAAAAGTGTGAAAACATATAAAATGCTTAATATTCTATTATTACTTCCCACACAATGCTATTCTAAAGTGCACATTTCTTTTTAAATATGTTCATTAAAAAGCACTTAAAGCAATGCTGTAAAAGTTTAATATTGCATAGAGCTTTTATGATGTTAGCGATACAATATTATATCTAAAGTTATGCTTTTATCATAACTTTAGATATAATATTGAGAAAGTGGGAAACAGTTAAATCGAATTTAAGGAGTTGTGCCGTCTAAAAAAAACCTTGTTTTTGGAAATGAATAGCATCTTTAAGTGACCAATCAAATGGATTATGAAGGGAGCTTCAGCAGCAAATTACTAGCTTTTAATTCCAACATTCTGTATTTGAGGAATGGAATCCAATTTAATTGGTATTGATTTCCAATATATGTTATCTCGACAAATTTCTTTACTTGATTATAAAACTTTTATAAATAGTTAGCTAGTGAAAGAAGCTATATATAAAATCAGTAATTAAATAACTTTTTAAAATTGAGATTAATATTGAGGCAAACAGGACACTGTAAAATTTCCATAAAGATTTATGATTTTGGTCCAAATCATAGATAGTTCATGTTGTACCACATTGATATATAATACTTTTGCATGAAAAAAAAATTACTTGTATTCAATAACAATTTCATACAATTGCTTCTTGAACTTGAAATTTTGTTCTGAGTTCCAACTAGAAGGTGTCTAATATTTCATCTGGTGGTGAAGTAGAAGGCCTTTGGTTAATAAAGCTTGATGGAACAATTTAAAAAAAAAAAAAAAAAAAAAAAAAACATTTTAGTTATTTTTATTCTCAAAAATTAAAAAAAAGTCATTTTTTTCAATTTAAGACTAAATTCTTTGAGCTGTCAACTGAAAAAATTTGTACTAATAAAAGAATTAATGTTGAATATTAAAATGATAAGTGAGGGATTAAATTTAAATAAATCAATCTAAATAAAGATCAAGAAATTGAAATGGCTAAACACTAGAATTTAAAAAATATGGTACATAAATTAAAGTATAAAAAATATATAATATTTTATATGAAAGTATTAAAACTTTTTGCTTAAATTATTTAAATTGTTTTATATATTTAAAATTTTAATTCAATTTAGTTTAATATATTTTAATATTTAAAAAAGAATAAGTTTTTCAGAAATCCCGTGTAATTAAATATTAATTTAGGATAAAAATGTAAAACATTAAGTAAATAATACAAAATATTTATTAAAATAATAAATCTTATTTATAACGAAATGTTATGCAGAATTCTTCATTTTTTTTCTTAATGGTATACACTCATCACAAATCTGTAACATTGAAATTATTCACTGAGTAGCATTGTTATCACGTGGTACGTTGATATCAATACGTAGCCTTATGCATAGTATAAATGAAACAAAAAAGTGCTGAGCACAAACCAAATACACATATTATTTCAGTGCCATGCAAATTTGGTATGATATGGGAAAGAATCGAAATGTAAAGTATGAGACATTAATATTAATGAAATTCGGTAAAGAAGCATGATATAGGGACAGTTTCCCTTTTCGAGAATTCTATCTTACAATAAAACTAAGCCGACCGATTGGCTGAGTGGTTAGCGTTCCTGACTCCTGAGCTGTGGGTCCCGGGTTCGAATCCCGGTTCAGGTATGGATGTTCCTTTCCTTGTCTGTTCTCTCTGTCATTTCTTCTGTGATGTTGTTTGAATGTGTCCCGCCCTATAAACGGGTTTGTGGTAGTATGGCGCAGGCAACGCTATTCGCCTCCGTGACATGGTTCACAGGTGCCCGCTGGGTAACGACAAATGAGTAGCAGTCTCTGGCCTCGTTGTGGCATAGGGTTAAACCTCTTGTGCCCGCCATTGGAAAAAAAATAAAACTAAGGAAACCATTCCAGGGAAACATGGAGCTAAATTGAACCAATTTTTAATTTTAAAATTATCACACAAATCAGAAAACGTAAATTAGATATTTCTTTGTAATTTGTAAATAAAATGTAATAGGTAAATAAAATTTTAGAAATCCTTTATTGATATAGTTTACTTTACTAAATAAATAAGTGGACAATCTTACATTCATCTTCCTCATTATAATAGGAACGTACTTTTTAAATATTTTAACAAAAAAATCAAGTAAATCAGAGCGTTCAAATTATACGTTTATTTGCAGTTTTCTATCGTATTGCAATGATAGGATATAAAATGGTAATATACATCGTGCGGTCAATGAGACCGTCCCTTAGTCCTATTCATTTTAAAGGTAAATTTGATGTAGAATACCGTACTATATGGAATAGTACAGAAACGATATGAAGTTTAATTTGTTAGGTAGAGAGCAACGTTAAATGTTACAAAATTATAAAATTCAAATCTTTCTATGTTAATTCCAGCATTTTTAAAAAAATTTAAAGGCAAATTTAAGTTTCTATTTACACAACTCCATGAACTTGAGTACAATACAGGATAAGTTATTCTAAGATTGATATGAAAGGGAATTTATAACGTTTAATAAGCAAAAAAGGGAATTTATTTTAAAAAACATCCTTATCGATTACTTCAATAACATTATTTTATATGATCGTTAAGCATCTTAATTTCAGTCGCAGTATTTCTTCATCAGTACAAATATTTTGCAGAGTATTTTTGAATTTAAAAACCAAATTCGTTGCCCTGAAATTTAGTATAATGTAATATTATTATGCCTGAGTTTTCATTGCTAGAAGAAAGTAAAGCTCTTTTAGATATTTTAAAACCCAAATTTTATTTATTAAAAAGTAAAAGTTTTATTTTCTCACGAAGAAACTGAACTTTCCGTGTATCACAAAATTTGTCATGAGGATTTCAGATGTAAGAACATTCAAGTACATAAATATTTACAGGGTAAAAGCAAAATAATTAAATTTTTAAACAAAATAATTAAAAAGTTAATACCAAAGATTGTTTAATGGTTCTTCAATAATAAATTGGCAATATTTTCACAGCCCTAAAATGAAAGAGATCTGAATTTGTATAAATACTAAATACATTAATGTTTGTTATATTTATATACAATTAAATTTATTCAACTTACCTAGACTTGATTGTCAAATTTATACAAAAAGGTTTCAAACTACTGGAAAATTTCAAATGCCCTTTGCTAAATGTTCTCACTGAATGGAATTTTCCTACTACAGTTATTAAAAGAAATACCAATAGGTTTGACATATGACATTCTATTCACACCAAGTCAATACATTGTTTACAGCTGTTTGCGTTTGCCTCTCAATCAATCGTATGTCAGATTCCTGACAAGAAATTTTTAGATCTAATTAAAATTAATTGAAGATCACATATTGTATTTGTTACAATTTTTTCAAACATTCGATACAAAATAATATACATTATAATTTATGTATTGCAAAGCATACATTTCTAGCACGTACTAGTTTAATTTTAAATTTGCACATAAACCTTGGTGAGAACATAATAGAATGAAATAGATTTTAAAGTTACTTCATATACAAATTCTGTTAAAAATGTTTTTGGAAAAACATATTACTGTACTGTATTTGTATTGTAAGTATATTGTATGCACATACGTAACATCTATTTGATATCACAAGTCATATATTACCCTTCGAAGGAAAACTATTGTTATGAAATATTACTATACTCATATTAAAAGACCTTGCCAATTAAATTAATTTCTTTCAAGATAATCAATCATTTTACGGAAGTTGATCTGGTCAAAATTTTGCTGTGAGGTTTCTAACTGTAAGCCATTTGCCTCTGTACTAGTTAAAAATTTTGGGACCTGATGAAAGTTGAAGTTGCCTAAGAGATGGTGATGACATAGCTTCAGGAGCACTATTACCCAATTCCATTAAGCTTCCCGAGAGTTAGTGAAACATTCAAGAAAGTTTATGCAAGATCTTGCAATTTAAGAGAGAAATACATAGAGATTTTTACAATTCTTGAGTAGAACGAGTGTGTGCAATATAAGAATAACATAAATACTTAATTAAATATTTAAAAAAATTACAGATACATTACATATGATCAATGGAAGTACTCCCTGGCTTAGAATTGGGTTTGCATGAAAGTGTTATGGGTAAATTATTTCATCTGTTTATTTTGCACCTTTAAATCTTATTATTATAAAAATATTCAACTAAGATACTTTATTTAAGCAGGAAAATTCGCTTTAGTTTTGGTGTAGGTAGAAGCGGTGCCATCCGCTGATGTATCGTCGTAACTGATTAATGTCGTAGCAAAAACAGCAATTTGTAGCAATTTGTTTACAAGCAAACATTCGTTTACCAACAATTAATGGGTAGGAGAATTTAAAAGCGTATTGACAGTTCTTTACACTATATTGATAGAGTTAAAGTAGAAAGGTTACAACAATTTAATGAAATAAGATATGATTGCTAGAAGTTAACCGTCGTTGATTTTAGACGAAGTATTGCTCTTGGCCTACAAACGAATTTAAGGTATACGGGTTATAGTTTGGGATATTTTGCATATCCGTGTTTTCTATACTATATAATTTTCTGTAGAATTTAAATGCAATATGTTTTATAAAGTTGCTAAGGGTTAATATACCTAAGTCCTTTCTAATTTGGGCATTCCTGAAGTAATATTCCGCTTTTGAAATAACCCTACGGATTTTATTTTGTTGCCTTTCGAAGTTATTTATGGAAGTCGCACAAACACCACCCCATATCTCGCAGGCGTATGTTATAATGGGCCTGATGTACATTTTGTAAATTGGGATTTTATTACTCAAAGATAAGGTTGTGTTTTTCGCTAGAAGGTGATACAGTGCTCTAGTGGCACTGTTGACTTTAGTTTTTATTTCATTAATGTGTGGCCCCCACGTTAGTCTATTATCTAGGATTACTTCAAGATATATTGTTTGTAGGGACCATTGTATTTTGTTTCCGAAAATTTTTAGTTTTTGGCATTCTTTTCTTTTTCTTCAGAATAGAACCACAGTGCATTTGTCCGTATTTATTTTGATTTTCCTTCAGACTAAACAGTTTTCAATTTTTTTAATGTGAGTAAGTAAGGTATGTGTGGATGGTGTCAAGGTGTGATCATGATGGCTGTGTCGTCTGCAAATAGTGAGAGTAAGGTGTCGTTGTGCCTTGGGAAGTCATTAATGTAAATGTTGAATAAAAGTGCACCGAGGAGCAATCCTTGATCAACACCAGTCTCTATCGTTTTAACTGTGGATAGGTGATTATTGAATTTGACCTGGAAGATTCTATGATCGAGGTAGTTTTTAATAAATGAAATAAGTTGTTTGGGAAATTTAATGTTTCATTTAGAAAGAGACTTCTGGTAAAAATCGTTGTTTCCTATCACTGAACTTTGCCGTTTACCTTCCTTATAACAGCCTCTTCAAAGTGGAGATAAAACTTTTCTCTACAGATAAAGGAGACTACTTTAGAGGCCCTATCTTATTACTTGACAAACAAGAACTTCTTTTAAGACTCATTGAGGCATTGTGGTGTCCAAACATTTCTTATCTTCTAACGAGAGATATTTTGGGCATTGTTATCGAGTAAATTTGTCCGATCAGTCGTATCCAAATGATTAATTTGTGTGTGGAATTATGTCAAAACATTTTACTTCTGTATTCGCACCTCATCATTTAGACAAGGTGAGAATGTCATCGATGTTTGGGACTACCGGTGAGGACCTAGTTGGTCCTCCGCTCCTCCAAAATCATGACAAAGTTCGGATAGTAATTTTACTTTGTGCAGTTTACCGTGCCATCCATTTTGAGCCTGTCTTCATGAGTCATTGAGTCAGTCACTTATTTTTGAGCCATTTAATCTCGATTTTTAAGATTCAGATATTAAATTTCTTCGTGTAGCTTTCCTTTGCTTATCTATTGTTGACATTCCTATACTAAACGTCTTGCAGAATTTAAATTGACTTTAAGTTCATCAAGTTTTTAAGGAATTCCTAAATGTATACTCAATTTATTATCACTTAACCAATAATCATTTTTTCGCTTAAGATTCTTTATGTTGTCATTGAAGCTCTTAAAGCTTTCAAGGTGGGTGGCATGGAGTGACGCCACTTGTACACTTTCACTGTTACCAGACTCATGCGCACGGCGGGAGAAAGGTCTCGTTCTCAGCCAGCGTGGGAGTAATAAATAGCACTCGGTTTGTTAAAATAAATGTCATTGTTTTTGTTAAAATCATTATCGAATCATTTCAAAATCAAACATTAATCATAAATTTATGTCGTCAGACACTGAACGAAACACTATTAGTTCAAGATACAGAAAGCCGAAAGGTATCCACTCAAAAGGATGAAATCTTCTTGTAATGGTATCCACTAGAAAGGGATAGTTAAAACTAGCTTGAGTTTAGGAAATATAACTAAGGTAACAGTTGGATAAAAATTTTCTTTTCCAGATGTAATTGTTTCAGAATGTGTTCATTTAATGAAAAATGTTCTTTGTGATATTCCTGATACTACTTTTATAGCAGCCGTGGAGAAGGAGAAAATTAAATATATTAAACCTCTAATAACTTTGTCTGATATTAACGAAAGGAAATATCTTTTTACATAATGTAGTGTAAGATTAATCTTTTAATAGAGGATATAGAGGAATAATATTTCTTTCTTTGCCGATTTTTGACATTTTGATAGCTTAACTATAATCTGAAAAAAATAGCAGGACTTTAAAAAGGCTATCAGTACTTATAATAAATCAAGATGTATTTAAAATTGCTGTTGACCATAACTTTAATTGAGTCTTGCACCATGATAAATTTTTAAGAGTTAGCAGAAGCTAACTTGGCCATCGTAAATTTGAGTCATTCTCCTCTGCGAAATAATCGGAATTGCTCTTTGATCTTCTTGGAAGTTTTGAATGTTGCGAAAAGAAGCGTTCGTCAGGTGATAAAACTGATTTTTTTAAGGAAATGAGATGTACAGTATATTATATAGTCATTGAGTATCGCAAAGCTATTAGAATAGTGGACTATTAAAATGTTCAAAACCAAAAAAATTTTGATTTTTCTTTTTTAGTTAATAAAAAATATGAATCATTCTCTGAATCTGCAAACAAAGAATTTTATATTTCAGTAAATTTTAGACAAAGTTATCATTGTTTTAATAATGCCATTAATGTATACGCCCCTTTTTCACGTTTGTTCAAAAACTAATAGGTAATACGTGGACAGTGTATTTGAATAACAATTAATTTCCAGGGAAATATAAGTATTTTTAGAAAATAATAAAATTTAAATATCACATTTTGACTAATATTTGTTTGATTTACGCAAATAAAACTTGAACAAGTTTTATTTGCGTAATTTATAATATATAATTATTGCGTAAAAAATTAAGGTATTTATGTTGTAAACGAATGACCACGCCCATTTTCTATAATCTCATAACATGCAAAATAAGTATTTTTGAAATCATTATTTACTGAATTCTTGTTTTAGAATGTGCTATATTTTTGCCACATCAATATTACTTAGTTTTTGTTATTTTAAGGATTTCGTACTGGAACACTAATCTTGTTAATTTTTCACAGTTATTATTTGAATTTCACTGTTTGATTTCTATTTTCTCCTTGCCTTTCATGTAAAGCAGTTCTTTTCCAGGACTACTTTTTCATATTTTCTTGAATCAAACATTGTAATTTCAATCAAAAGGCATGCAATTAGTTCAAGGTACAGAAAACCTAAAGGCAGACAAACGAAGCGAAATTTTGCTGCAATTGTATCAGGTCATAACAGAAAATCAAAATTTGCTGAGGACCAAAGGAAACAGTTGATAAGAATGTATAGATATAGATGCTCCAGAATCTGTCCGTTCAACAAATAATATTCCTCACGCAACTGGAAATGAGTATGTTGTAATGAATAAAAATTGCTTTTCCAGTCTTCTAAGGAATTTGCAATACAGTAATTGTAGTGTCTATAATTTAGATGTATTCACTCAGGTAAATTATGGTTTTTCAATGAAACTAGAAAGAACATGCAAATCTTGCAAAGAAAGTTTTGGCTCAACTTTTTCTAATCCAAGAGTATCATACTCACGAAAATTCGATCTCAATAATAAAATTGTGACAGTTTCTTTGAGCTTTGGAAAAGGATATGTAAATATGGAATCATTCTCTCAAAAACTGAATTCGGCAAACATGGATAAAAAAAAGCATTTTCTAAATGTTTCTGAAATTTAGCAAAAAAAAAAAAAAAAAAAAAGGAATTGTTTCGGGATGAAATGTTAAAAGAAAGCCAAGGAAACTTCAGCGGATCATCTGGGAGCATGGAAATAATTGTTGCATCACGCATTTGGAAACGTTCTCTTTCAAATAATATGCTATACACTGCAATTGTATGTGATGGTGAATTTAAAACATTTATTCACTTGAATGAAGAGAAAATATATCGTGATATTCCGATTGTTAAAGAAGAATATTTTAATCATGTTTCAAAGACTTGGAAAAGCATTTCTTCATACTATAAAAGAATGAGGAGTGAAAGGCGTCACCCTTGGCGATCTAAAGCAAAGCAATTTAGAGGAAGAAACTGTTGTAAAACTCCAAATTTTTTATCAGAAAGCAATAAAAGGTAATGCTCCTGATATTCAAAAGATAAAAACTTCAATTCTGGGAGGTCACTGCATGTCAAAAGAGAAAAACTCCCAACATAAGAAATGTTCCACGGGACGTTTATCAGTGTGATTTTGTAAAGGAGCTGTGGCATGCAATGAAATACCACAAAATCACAGACTGATGAAGACTAAACTTTCAGATAATGTTGTTGAGAAGAGTCTACCAGTATATTAAAGACTGGCTTTTAATGAAATTCTTCTTCGTTGTGCTTCTGCAAATCCCCAAAATGCAAATGAAAGTCTTCAACTTTTTTATATGGAAAAAATGCTTGAAAGATATATTTGTATCTAAAAGGGGCTAGAGTATGCATTAGCTCTAGCCATCAAATTTTGGAGTTTTCAACACAGCAAAACTGTATGTAGGAGTGCTGTCACCATCTGTTCACACGTAAAACTTACAAGCGAAAAAGATGCCACAAGACTTTCACAAAAAAATCAAATATCAATCAGATTTTGATAAATTACAACAAAAGTAAAAACAAATTGCGAATTATAAATTTATTATCTCAAGTTGTTCCTTTTTCATTTAACTGAAATTTGTGTCGTGTTTAATCAAAATATATTAATTAATTTATTTTTTGCATGCATGATTTGTTTTAATAAGCTTCAACTAAAAAACCGCAAAATTAAAATAATTTTTATTTTGTGTGTACATTGTCCATCTCTTTTAAATTAAAAAACTGCTATGATAAATCGCAAGATGATAGATAGTGCAATAAATATCAGTAATTTGATTCAAAGTATAATACATTTATTTGAAAAAATCTGTTTATAGTTTTTATAAATAAGGAAATTTATAAATAATACAGAAATTAATAAATTTTCTTAGTTATACATGCAGAAGATTTTAGAAGATACTTATTATTTTACACGAGAGAAATATGGAAATTTTAGAAAGTTAAGTTAAAAAATGAGTAAAAATATTTAATAAGATGAACTTGCTAACGAGATAAATTTATAGTATAATTTACATCACCGACTCAGCAAATCATAGTCAAAATCTTCTGGAGCCGACGATCGGGGCTCTAGTATATCCTTGGGGATAGCCAACTTAGAGCATTTGCACCATTTTCCACATCAAATGCTAATATATCGAAATTTTTGCCTTTCCCTCTTAATTTCTTAATATACCTATAATATTTAGACCTTATATCTCAAGTTAATATAGCTCAGATGATTGTGTTGATGCCTTAGGGCAGAAACACAGCTTCGTTAAATGAAAGTTAAGTAATACGATTTTTTAATTTAATAACGTGTATGTTAATGATTCCCAATTTTATCGATAACATTTAGAAATATATATTGACGCAGAATGGCCACTGGCGAAATGTTGAACACACAGAGAAAACGTATCACAGAAACTATATTCAGTGGCGAAGGTTTGGTTTGTTTGTCGCTCAATGGTCATTTTTTGCACACGAGGGCTAATTAAACCGGGACCTACGGTTTAAAGTGGATTCCGAACCACTGAAAACATCAATGCCCAAGGTGGGATTCGAACCCACGAACTGTTGAACCGAAGGCAAGAGCGCTAACCATTCGGCTGCCAGCTTGACAGTTGATTACACTCAAATGCATGCAAAGTTGGAAGTTAATTTAAGTAAGAGAAGTTCCACTCGGATTGGTGCAAAAAACTCTGGGGGTGGATGTTATTTGAAGCTACCGCTTACTAATAGCCAAAGTCTAAAAAATCAAAATTACTTTCTATGCATTCCATATTCCAATTTAAAACTTGGTGTTGCTGTTTTACTTAACCACAATTCATAGATTTTTTTTTCAATAATAACGTTGATCCAAATTTTTATCGAACTTAACAAATAATGAAAGAAAATTATTTTTGTAAATAGTTGAATCAATGAAATGTAACGATATTGTGTGGGCATTTGATTATGACTTTATATTTGTTATAGTTTTTTTAATATTTATTAAATCTTTTTATAAAACAAGGAATCTATGTTTTAACCGAAAGCGTGAATAATACTTTTAATGATATTTTATTTAAAATAGAGTAGTAATCTTTTGCAGCCAAAACCGAAAGTAAACTTTGTAGGATTCACCACGGAAATTAAGAAAAAGTTGCAGTACAAATAGAGAAATAGGTAAGTTGATTTTACCTTAAATTGTAATTAAGATTGCAACTTTTATGGAAATAAGAAATAAACGTAAGAAATTTAAAGTAAGTTGAATGAAGAAATGTTCGAAGAAAAGGTAATACCGATTCTATTAGAAGAAACTCACTCTTAAAAAGAGTTTTTAGCTTATTTCTCCAACTATCGCAAAATATTAAGATTTGTAAGTTGGATGTTGAGATTTTATAACAAGCCACATAAAACAAATAAGAAACGTCAAAGTGATGAACTGAAAGCGGATGAAATATGAAGCTGAGAAAATTATAAAAGTTGTTCAGAATGGATATTTCCATGACAGTAGCTTAAAAGAATTTAAGTTTATGTTTATCTTTAGAGACAATCATGGTTTACTTCGAGTGCAGAGCTACTCGAGGATTGAAAATTAAAATCAATCCTTCCAAATAAATAGTTGTCCTCTTTACTTGCAAGAGAGCAAGTTGTCAACATATTAAAATTTATGATTTTGAAATATCTTGAACATGCACTTTGTATACCTAAGTACTGCTCTTGATGACTTGGAAGCTAAATATAAATACAGTTGAGCGGAAATTAGCAGCTGCATTATAGAAACTTTATCTACTCCTGGCAGAAAATTCCACAAATTATCTATCCCACATAAATTTTCCTTACACGCAAATTAAATATTATGCCATTAATTAATTATGAAGGTTATATCGGGGGTACTTGTAAAGTCCTCACCTATTGCCTTGAAACAGCGAAATAAAATATTTAGACAAGTTTTTAATATCTATATTTTCCAAATAATTTATTTAAAAATGTCTTGGTGTTTTAATGCGTACGCATTCTCAAAAATTGATAAAAAAATTGATTATATTTCTAAGATAATGTGGGTAGTAAAAATAAAATCGAAATAAAATCTTTAGTGATTTACAATCCACTTGTGTAAAATGTTTCACGGGCCTAGTTCTCTTTTAGAGTTATACTAAAGCATCGAAATAATTTTGTATTTTTAATATATAATACGCATAGATATGTAACATCAATTTATAATGCGAATAACCAAAATAAATAAATTTTCTTGATTGCTCATCATTATAAATTTAAACTCATTATTCAACAAAAGAATATCTGGCCATACTTTCTTATTCTATTCAGGAGAAAAGTCTCTTGAGAGCTTGCTTGGAAAGCAATGTGTGTATTGAATGAGAATAACTGAAGTGAAACTTTAAGTCAACTGTGAATTTTAGCCTGTTTACAAAGCGCTGAAATACTGTTCGAGTTTCTTTAGGACAATTTTAATTTTAAAGTTTGTGTCAATGTGCTTGTAATGCTTTAAAAAATGATATTACCAATTTCATTTAGCAGCTTATCACTTTCTATTAAAATTGTTTGTGAAAATTGGATTTATGAATTCAAAAAAGTGGAAGAAAGGAAAAATGAAAATAATGTCACATTTAGCATTGGCGAACATCCCAAAATATCTTTGCGCCTCAACAGTTGATAATGACCCCCCTTAACGCCCACCCATATTTTAAATATTTTAATTTCTTTAATATAAAAATAAATTGATGCAAGATAGTAAAATATAATAGCATATATATATATATATATATATATATATATATATATATATATATATATATATATATATATATATATATATATATATATATACATACATACATATATATATACATACATACATATATATATACATACATACATACATACATACATACATATATATATACATACATACATACATACATACATACATATATATATATATATATATGTATGTATGTATATATATATATATATTACATTTTTCATGTAGCGTTGTCAGTTTAAATATCATTAACAGTTTAAAAGAATATTAGAATATTTTATTTACTCCTTGTGAAAACTTAATTCTAAGTTAGTGGATCATGCATTCAAAATGGGAACAGAATTGTTCAATCGATTATTAAGAATGATATTTGAACGCTGTGTGTGAACCAATCACTAATTATCTAAGGCTTATAATTTATGTAAATATGCTTTTTTCTTCTTTCTTTTCAGAGCCATTTGAACAAACTAATGCTGCTCGTGCTGCAAATAGTCCAAAAGTTCATGCTTATATGAAATCTGTATTGGACAGCAGTTGCAGTCGGCTCAATGAATGTGGGAATATCTTCACTTTATGTAGCTAATTGGGTATTCATGTAAAGATGAATCTTTTTATCTTTTGATAAATAAAATATTTTTATTTTTTACTTCGTGTGCTTTTGTTTAAAAATAAACACCAAAACTACTGATTTTGCATTAAAAATTTTGCCACTGTTCTTCTATTGCTGCAATTTAAATAATTTAGTATTTCTCCATTGAACATATAATATGATACACCTATTACTGTGCAGTGGATAGGGACCACATATGTAGAAGACGACACAGGC
The DNA here is from genome assembly GCA_037975125.1 of Latrodectus hesperus. Lineage (NCBI taxonomy): Eukaryota > Metazoa > Arthropoda > Arachnida > Araneae > Theridiidae > Latrodectus > Latrodectus hesperus. Next base: position 26,228 of record JAJQOW010001543.1, read on the forward strand.
AACTGCATTTACTAAAGCGATACTTCAATATGGCAAAATGAAATCATTTTTTTTAAAAGAAAGTGCAAGTATTTTAAATGAAAGATAAATAATGGGATAAGAGAACTGGTTATATAAATTTAGTATGTACTCGGGTAGTAATTTATATGTAATGAAGAAATCAAAAAAACCTCTAAATGATCGATCGCATCACTTCACTTTTTCATTGATAATTTCGTCAATGATGTTCCAGTTCGATTGAAATTTTCATGTACAGCACCGAAACATCGTACGGGAAACTGGCTAGATAACAGGTTTGAGTGGAATGACAGCATTAATTAATAATAAAAATTAGCTTTGGTTCTTCTTGTCTTTTCATATCGTGCTACGTTTAGATAAAGAAAAAATCCGTAGTTTTTACTACTCCTCTAAATTAAATTTCAGAAGTTTAAGTTTTCTAAGAATTAAGAAATGATAACTGTTTTCATTGGCATCAAACAATAGAAATTTATATCTTTTATATTATATTTTATAAAATATCAATTTATATTATTGTGTAACAAATATATAAATTTATATATTTTTTATATCTGATATATATTTTTTTAAACTTTTATACAACAGTAAGCTTTAAAATATAAAAAAATTGTGATGAATAAAATATTTTTCTTTGTGCAATTAAATTTGTTAGCAAATAACAAAATTCTGAACATTTTTCTTATCCTCATAAATACACTTGCCAGAAAAAGTCTGCATATAAACGCCCAGTAAACATTCTACAGAGAATAAAAGTACATTAAAGTGTCGACATTAATGCAATTTTTATATAATGCTTTTCATTAACCATTCCTTAAATATCAATAACAATTTCAGAAAACACACATTGTTTCAAAGTAATAATAATGATAGTTAAAAATTACGTAAAAAGCAGTCAGAAAAAGTTTGTGTACAGATGAGAAAAGTCTATAAAAAATAACTTCCATGGACTGTCAATAAAACTTTAATGTTTGGTTGGAAAACCTATATGTTCCTATCGTTTAAGTATGGAGTTAATTAGCTTGGCGGTTTCTGCAGATGAAATATCATTCTATTCCATCATAATTACTTTTTTAGCATATATTTCAATATTATGTTATGTTGCCGAATGATGCGTTCCAATAAATCGCATAAATGTTGCCTGGGATTCACGGTGATTCAAGGTGATTGTGGAGGAGTATGAAACTGATATTCGATATTGTACATCAGCCAGAGCTTTACTTTGTGAGGAATGTGTTTTGGATCGTCTTGTTGGAACCAAAAGTCATCGCCAAAGCACTTGTGCACTCTACTTCAATTTTTCTTTTAATATATTTAGATCTCATATGATCTAATGTGGAGTCTATAAAAAATCAATCAACTCTATTTGCTGCCATGCACCCCAAATCATTTAGCCTCCTCCACCGTGTTTGACTAGACAATTTTGCTTTTCAAAAACCGTACCTTGTTTCCTCCGCACCAGCTTACGTCATTTGATGCCAAAAATACAAAATTTGCTTTCATCAAAGAAGATTACTTTTTCACAAAAAACAGAAGATTTATTAACTTACTGGCAAAATTTTAATGGTTTTGCCTATTGGCAGCTTAAATACATGGCTTTCTATGATGTACACGATCATGATAGCCAGATTTTTTAACAGTTTTTCGAATAGTATCTTCATAAAGAGATTTTTTAAACCTTTCTCAAATATCAAGTGCTATTTGAGTTCTAGTAATCTTTTGATTTAAATATACGAATTTCAGGATGCATATCTTTTCCCATAATGTCATCTTAGATGGTCAGTTACTCCGAGGCTTCAAGATTACAGATTTTGATAGCTTGTAACTATTGATTACTCTTTGCGGATAGAAGAATGAGTTCCTCCAACTATCTATTCAATTGCTCGAAGTGTTTTATCTTCATTTCTTTGTCTTAAGATGATTTTCCTGTCGTCCAGAACAATCTCTTTTCCTTTAGAATCCATTTTAAGATTACTTGTTTGCAAGTACTAACGTATCATATCAACAAAATTATATTTTTATTCTATTTGTTGTATTGCCACCAGAGTTAAAATGAATAAATAGCTAAAAAATAAATGCAGACAATATTTCATTTCATACATGCTCATGGAGGCTAAAAAAGGTAAGATTAATTGGCAAGAATCTTTGTAATTTGTATCTTACGCAAACATTATCTGATATTTTTTGGGTAATTTTTAATTATTATTATTACTTTTTTAAACAATGTGTGTTATCTTTCTGAAATTGCTACTGATATTTAAAAAATTGTTAAAGAAAAGCTTTATATAAAATAGAATTACTATTGACATTATAATGTATATTTATTCCCTCTAGAATGTTTACTCTGGGTTTGTGCGCAGATTTTTTCTGGTAAGTGAATATAGTAAATAAACAAAAAGAAATTGAAAAAAAAAGAATAGTTTTACGATATTTGGACGCTGGTGACAACGAAACACAACCACAAACAGCGATCAAATGGCTTCGAATTAAACCTTATAACGAAAACTTAGAATTGAAACGTAGAACGAAAAGTTCGAATTTGAAAGTAAGACGAAAACTTCAAATGTTGTTGCCCCTGAAAGAAACCATATGTATGACGTCAAAATTATGTAAAACACGAGAAAACCAAATCTCGCTACAAAAAAATTTGAAAAGTAACAAAAATTCAAATTGGCAACAATATCCAATTTCAACAATCAAATTGGCAACAATCAAACTGTCCAAAACAAAGGAATCTAGACATGGCAAGAAATCTTTTGGGGGTAGAAAATGGCGGATTGTTTTAAATTGCGAAATACATAAATTTTTGTTCATTTAGCCAGTATTTAAAGTTTTTCTTTTTAATTCTTTTTCTCCTTTTTAGTATTGAAATTATCGTCTGACTTTGGCTTAGTCTTTGATTGACTAAGATTGAGTATTTTTGTTCTTTTATTTATATTATTTAAATTTTTTATTTATTCTTTCCTTATTTTTTCATTTTTTATGTTGTTTATCTTTTTACTATGGATTCCAAATGTCTGAAGCAGAGACTGAAATGATTTATTCGGATTACAATTGTCGCACCCGAAAAATAAACACTCCAAGATGATTGGCTTTCAAAGATTCAATTCCACAATTAATCCAGTTAGCTGCATAAAACGGTATTATTAAGTTCTTCATTTTCCTATCTCCCATTGATGGTACTGCATCCATTCCAAAATAGCCTTACAATTTAAAGCAAGAAATAATTCTATTCTTGTAAAGAATCACAAGAAAATAATACAAATTCCACAACCGTTAAAGTAAGCTTCTATTTGAAACAAATTGCCCAGATACTGCTCTAAAAAGAGCAAGATAACCAACACTCTTGGTAGTACATGTTAACACCACGTTTCAAACTGAATGCATATCCTTAAAATTTCTAATAGAAGAAATAAATGATTGATTGATTGCTTTACATGATTGCTGCAGAAATTACGCAAAATGGCTGAAAGATATTAGGCTTACAAGGATTTACAAAATATTAAAAATTCTAAAGAACTGAGCGAAAATAGTTTGGTGAGCATCATTGGACATTATTTATCTAAAACTATTAACGTATTCTATTCCATCAATCCAATTTTTCTTTTATTAATAACGTTCGTCAATGCGGAAAATGCTATAAATACACTCACCCTAAGAAAAAATTCAAACAAGACTTCTTGATATGTAAAATCTCTGGAAAAGTCTATACAGACTCCCTGTGCCAATGAAACAACTAAATGTATAAATTGTCAAGGAAATCTTGCAGCTAATGATATTTCTTCTTTGAAGGAAAAAAATTATAAATTTTAAAAGATGAACCACCTTCCATTTATTAGGGCAACAAGGCTTTATAACAAATCTTTTAAAACCAGTTACTCAAGTGTAACCAAAAGTCATCTTCCTCTTTTGCCGAATTAAAATTGAAACAACTAATATTGTTAAAAAAAAGTGACTGAGATGGCTTCAATATTTGAAGCAAAATTACTTGCGATCAAATGCCTCAACAAAAGCTCTCATTCATGAAAGAATGCATATAAACATGTTCGGATACAGTTAGATCAGTTTCTAGATCTTCTCCAAGAAAAAGTCGTCAAAAATCTAACCAGTCAAGAAATATAAGTCCAAATAATTCTGTGTCTCAACAAATTATATCACCTGAGCAACCTATTATGAAGTTTCCTTAACCAAATAATATCAATTATGCAGAGCTTAACAATGAAGAAAGAATTGAGGCAGGAAGAAGACGTAAAAAATATTCATAATTTTTTATAAATTATTTTACTACGAGCACACTTTTTTAATTTCTAGTAACTGTTCAGGTTTTTTGTTTTATTTAATGTTCAAATTAATTTCTTGGAATGTAAGAAGCAATCTTCTAAGCGCCCGTATGTAAAATTTCCATACTTTCAATCTGACTGACTTTCAGGGCTGTATATAGAGACACTGGTGTTTCCAACATTCTAGTTAATAATGGATAACACTCAATGTGTAAGTGTGTTTGTTAATTTTCGAAGCACAACTGAATAAGGGGTTGATATTCACTTTGTTGTTGTGTTTGTTTAAAAATGTTCTCGGAATTTTTTCTGTGCGAAAATGAAATATATCTAAATAATTATTTTAAAAACAAAACTTACTTTAATATCTCAATATAGGTTTAAGAATTACATTTTTTATAAAGTATATATTTACTAGATTGTAACTCTCAAACTGTAACTGGTACTTGCGGGGTTCATGTGATGAATATTATTTCTATAAACATATAAAAGTCCCAACAGTTTCAAAATTTATGTGGATTAGTCAACAATATTTTTAAGGTAATTTGACAATATTAGTTCAAAAAATTCTTTCTTCATTTGAGTTAAATTATCCTCATAGAATGTGGGTAAGCCAGAAAAATGTGTTAAATTAATAATTATTATTGTATGAAGTCAATGTACCAAATAACTTTTTTTTATGTGAAAGTGTACAAATATATTTCAAATGAGAAAGGTAATATTGGAATAAAAAATTTTAAATAAACTTTCATTTATCAAAGTTTGAAGATGTCATTAATTCTTTTATGCTTGTATGGTATGAAAAAGACACCGGGAATCCATAAACAGACAGCATCCACCTGCAGCCCGGTGGACAAGTTTGATGCAAGCTTAAAAGTCAGAGTAAGATCTGACTTCGCAATATGCACAATCAATAATTATTCTCAAAGTTAAATTGTACACAAAGAAAATTCAAAATTTCTTTATATTTAATTTTCAAAATTTCGAAAACACCCAATAATTTCAACGGCATTAGAAATAAATTTAACTGATAATGCTTCCAAATTTGATGCTAAACTCATTAAACTATTGATTGAAAGGGGAGTAAAAGAAATGCACTGTTATGCTGGTAAGCAGATATATGGTTTTCAATCTTCCGTGAACGTATGCGAAAAAGCATGAATGAAAACACTATCATTGGATGGTTGCACTGATCAACTACTGAATGATCTGGCATGAGCCTCAAAAACGGACACACTGAGTTAAAATGTGCAGTATAATAATAATTTTTCTAACCCGAGCAACATTAAAACGTTAAAAAATATTAACATTTGTATTCAACAGAAAAAAATCGAAATACATATGATATAATGGAAAAACCAATATATTTACGATCATTCAAAAACTAATACATAAATTAAATAAACGGCAAGAATCCTAATTCTCTTAAAAATGTAAATATGGTTCTTTGGAGTGGCTCCCCTAGCAAATCATATGAAGTAAAAATATCACAATTAAAATTGAGTAAGCAATATTGATTAAAAGAAGAACTTGAAAATAAAATATGAAAAAAGTATATGATACATCACACGTTTCACACAAATGATTTAGTTCATTCGAAAACAAATGTCTATGGTTGAAACGTGAATGTGCGATACAAAGGCCAGTTAATCTCGCATCAGCACATCGTACCGGTAAAAGTGTTAATGAGGTGACGTATGGAATTATGACATGAAAGTTCTTATTGATTTGCATGATTCATGACTCTTTTTCCAAAGGGAATAAATTAGCTTTTTAAGACCTTTTTTCACATCAAACAAGGGGAGTGATGGTTGGGATGGGTTGGTTGCAGATTTAGCAGCCCCATCGGCCCTCTCATTGCCATCGAAATCCATGTGACTTGGAATTCAACAGAAAATAATCTCATATCTATTCCCAGGATGGAAATCGAATGCACGGAAATTTCTAAACTCAACGAGATGATATTCAGAACTGCTCTTCCGCAAATCTTCCAAAACACTCAATTTGTCAGTGTACACACAAAACTTAAAAATATCACTTGTATTAATATGCTGAAGAGCTTGATAAAAAGCTGTTGCCTCAGCTGAGACGAATGATGCTGAGCTAAGTTTTGTTTTCAGTAACTACAACGTGTGATGCGCCGGCAAGACGCTAATCTGTCATGATAAATTTCATTTTGTATTTTCATGTGTTATAACATTTTTGCGGCAACAACGATTGTTGAATAATTAACGTTAAATGAAACGTGTATTTGACTTATTTACAAGACCGAAATCTGTAAACCATCAGCACACGCCGGCCAGACTCTGTTCTAAATGTTAATAAAATTAATTAAGATTTGACATGTTTCGTTTGCTGTCTTAAGTTTCACTAACCTAAGAGACTAAAAAGTGGCACCTCGGATGAGTTGAATTTTGAAAATTAGCTTCAATGGCTTCGAACTGTCATTTCATAAGTCTATAGGCTTTTATATTAAAATAGTACATTATGGATCGTAGAAATAAATTTTAGTTTGCTGATCTTATATATGTGAACAAGTGTTTTCAATTATAAGCCATAAAATTGATCATTTCTGAAGTCGACTGACAGATAAGCATTTAGCTGCGTTCCTTAGAATCCATTTAGAACCCCAATATGAGGGGCTTTTACAAGAGAAATCGCAGTTTCCCTCATCTCATTAATATACTTAAATTCTAACACTTGTATATTGTTTTTAAAATTTTTGAAACAATTTATCTTGGCCCACCAATTTCTTTCTTTTTTTTTCAAATTTTCACCCACAACCGAAAACGTTTGCCCATCACTGCTTTAAGGGACTAAAAACATATTATTCCAATTATATTTTTCACCGACTCTATAACAAAAAGAATCTACATCAAAAGTAATATCAATATAATAACCTAAGTTCTCTATCGGATTTAAGATAAGGAATTCTTTTTTCCAATTTATTCGTTCACATCTTCAATTTTAAGGATTTCATCAAGTTGACATTCTACATAGAGACTAAAATCATATGCTGCAAAAAATAAAGATGCGTTTAAGAAATTCAGATATAGCAGTCTAAGATTTCCCCCTGATATCTCTGGCTGGTCATGGATTCATTTTAAAAAACAAAAAAGAATTCATTTCCATTGATTTATATATCTGCCTACATTATCAAATCTATATTATAAAAATGGTATCATTTTTATTATTTGAAGGATAATTTCATATTTCTGATTCCCTCGACTATAGCTCCACACTGTTAAGAGATTTATTATCACAAGTAAAATTAAGTTTCAAATCATTAATGATCAGACCTTTGATGCACACTGAAGTTCTGATGTTCTCGAAATCTATTAAAACGATTACATTTACTTTTTTGCAAAGAAGATAGACATATAACCTTGGCTTTCTAATATAAGTGCTTGTAGCATTAAGTTTTCTATCCATCATTTGAATTAATGCAAAAACCTCTGCGGCAGCTCCAAGTGCAGCATTAAACTACTATGACCAGCAATTATTTTCGCATACCGATCTTCAGATGTAGCTGTCATTTGCTTATGATTCCTAAATTCTTACAACAGTTCATTCTTAAGAATATTTCCATAAATTACAGACTATTTAAATAGTTAGTTTGAAATATTTACACTCTTCTTGGCTATAATGATTGATTTTTCAGCTAATAATTTTTTCCAAGTTACAGATTTTTCTAAATGTAGTTGAAAGCTATAATAAACACAAATGATAAAAAAGTGAATATTTACTTGCCCAAAGTCATATTCTGTGTTGCAAAATTTCACTCAGACATTTATTTTGTGAACAGCTGGTTATTTAACTGTAGGTGAATAATATCTATATTTGGATATCGCAAAACATTTTATTACTTTCAGATACATAATGCTCTTTAAGTTTATTATTTTCTCATTCTTTACAATTCCATTTTGTTTGAGCTACCATTGTATTTAAAAATTTAAATATAATATTAAAGTATATTCTATTCCTTTTGATTTTTAAGTTGAAGCCAAAAATCAGTTTCGTTAAGTGATGAGTTGCGTTGCTTATTATAATATTTCGCAGGAGTTTTTGTTACGCCCACAATCGATAGAAGTTATCAGCTTTAGAAACTGTGCGTTAAGATTGTAAAATTACAAAATTTTAAAATTAACATCTGTAGTTAGAATTAGCTACCAACTTTTTAAATAAATTTATTTAAATATAAAACATATAGTTCGTACTATGTTATGTCTGAACATAAACTCTTTTATATATATACGCTAAAGATCACTTACTCTGAATGAGGGTTTGATCTATATAATTTTAAAAAGTAATACATTGCAAAACCAACATTCGAAATAAGATACTAATTTTGTACACTAGTGTTTCAGGAACGAACCCCTAAGGTCGGCTCCAAATGGCAAATACTAACGCATGCCCACTTGGAGAAAGTTTTAATAATATGGTGGTATAAAGAGTGAATATTGTTCAGACGTAGTTTTGGCAATGCTTATGGTCTTCGATTTGCTTATTTACTTTCCTATAATTTCTTGTGCCATTGAAAAAGAGATTATGATTAATAAAAGAAAGGGTATTTATGTATTAAAAAGGTCAACATTTTTCGCCTTGAAAATAAGTAGCAGAATTTTGTAAATTTTAATAATTATTTTTTGAAATATGAAGGAAAAGTAGAATAGTTTACTTATATCTTAGCACCATGTAACACATATGTAGGTAAAAATTTATTTGTATTTTATATGGTGATAAATCGCAACATTAAGGACATTTATTTTTTCACAGATATGTTAGACGGGATAATGCGCAAGTACCGAAGAATGGACTGCAATTCTCACATTTTCTCATTTTTTCTGTGTTTTAATAAAGATAAACATTCACACATGGGAATAAATTGCTATGGTAAAATCAACCTATAATATTGATCTCCAGTCAGAGTCTAAGTGAGTTTACAGATGCTCGTAAACCTGAAATGCATGTCCAAAAAATGACCTGTTAACGTTCAGTGGATACCCTTTTATATCAATGAAATTGCTGACATATTAACCAAAAGAGACTTCACAGGGAAACTTACTGTTTCCGACTCACCCACCTTTTTCGAAATTTCTTCTATATGGAATGTCAAATACAGACTAAAATTGCTTACTCGCTAGCATATGCTTATGCTACTCGCTTAACCACTGCCTTGTCTTGGAATGGCTGCTATCACAGGAATTTCGAGACTGAACATTGGTCATCTTAACGGATTAACTTTTATCTCCAACAGCAAAATTTTCTAGTCTACAAAAATCACACTGATGATCACACTTTTCTCATGCCAAGGATCACTTTCTCTGAATGAGGGTATGGTCTACATAATTTTGGTCATTATTACTCTCTTTACCACACCCACTTTCGAAAATAGTTACCAGTTTTTAATCTGGTGTTTCAAGATAGAGCCTCCAACGTCGGCCCCAATGAGAGTTCTACGCATGCGCACTTGAAGAAAGTAGTTTCAATAATATGGCGGTATAAACGTGAAAATTGTTCAGACTTAGTTTTGGAAACGCTATTGTCTTCGATTTGCTTATTTACTTTCCAATAATTTCTTGTGCCAGTGAAAAAGAGATTATGATAAAAAAGAAAGGGTATCTATTTTTTAAAAACGTCAACCTTTTTCGCCTTAAAAATAAGTTTCAGAATTTTGTAAATTTTAATAATTTTTCGAAATATGAAGGAAAAGTAGAATAGTTTACTTATATCTTAGCACCATGTAACACATATGTAGGTAAAAATTTATTTGTATTTTATATAGTGATAAACTGCAACATTAACGTTGTTTTTTCACATTTATTTTTACATACATCACATTTATTTTTTCATCATATTACATACATCCGTATTACATCCTGCCTTCAAATCACATTTTTCGAGTTGATGCAATTATGGCGAATCTCAAACTCGAATGTCTGATTGTAGACGGTGATGAAAAAAAATCCATTTATGATTTTTATTTGTAATAAAGGAGTATTTGCATTTCTAATTAACTAGTTTTCAAATTTTCAAATATTGAGCAACATTGCTTCCAAAATTGAAAAGAGAACAAAAGTTAAAATCAAAAGAAAAAGACAAGACAAAATATCCAATCCATGTTTAGTATATAAATAGGCAAGGACGATTTAAATTTTATTTTTTAAAGATTAATACTTTTTTCTTCTTTTGGATTGACTCTTAATTTTGGATAAAAAAATAATAAAAAAATGTTTTCTTCAAAGAATGTGTCTTTTTCCTTATGAAAAAGTTATGCAGAAATTCTTACGAATATAATTTTTTAAGAACATCAGATCGAACTTTGACAGAGATAATTTCTTCATTTTCAAATTAAATTTTAAAGAAAACAATTCCATTTAGGTTGAGCTATCAGTTTTTTTAATAATTTAATTAAAATTTTCAGCATATAATTTCAGTCAAGGTCTATTATAATATTTAATGTTTTTATAAGTTTATTCCAAAGATCAGGTTCGCTGAGTGAGGAGTTGGATTGTTTATTTTTAATATTAATTCTTCGCGAGACTGTTTGTCACACCCAAATTCTATAGAAGTTTTACACACTAGTGTGAAAGATTATAAAATTACTAAATTTTAAAAATGACATCTGCATTTAGAATGACCTACCAATTTCTTAAATAGATTCGTTTTTATATAAAATATATAGGTGGGTGAGAAGTTGTATAAATTCTCGTCTCTTATGTAATGGCAAAGACCACCTTTTGAATGAGGGTGTGGTCTACATAATTTTGGTCAATGTTATATGTTCCCCTCCATACAATTCCCAAATTCAACAAGTTATTACTCTGGTGTTTCAAGGTAGAGCCCCTAACGTTGGCTCCAGAAGGGAATTCTAACGCATGCACACTTGAAGAAAGTAGTTTCAATAACATAGCGGTATAAAACGTGAACTTTGTTTGGCAGTGCTATTGGTCTTCGATTTGCTTATTTGCTTTCCAGTAATTTCTTGTTCCAATGAGAAAGAGATTATGATACAAATAGAAAGGGTACTTAAAAGGTCAACCGGGAGGTCGAACTTTTTCTCCTTAAAAATAAGTGGCAGAATTTTGTAAATTTTAATAATTATTTTTCGAAATATGAAATAAAATTAGAATAGTTTACTTATATCTTAACACCATATAACACATATGTAGGTAAAAACTATATTTGTATTTTATATGGTGATAAATCGCAACACATTAACGACATTTATTTTTTCACAGATGTGTTAGACGGGATAATGCCCGAAGAATGGACTGCAATAAGTACCGAAGAATGGACTGCAATTCTCACATTTTCTTATTTTTTCTGTGTTTTAATAAAGATAAACATTCACACATGGGAATAAATTGCTATAGTAAAATAAATTTTACTAACTAAATTATTTTTGGCACCTTTTATCATAATTTAATTATAAATTAATATCTCAAGTTTTTTCTTTCCAAACGCAAAATTAAAATTTTTTTCAATTCAAATTAAAAATTGTTTAAAAGTTTTTTTGCACTCGTGAATTGTTTTAATAAGCTTTCATAATGTAACATAAATTTCAAATAAAAAAACCCGTACAATTAAGAAATTGTGTTAGTTAGTGTGTACATTGTCTATTTTTTAAATTAAAAATTCTAAATATAAATTAAATTTCTTATTTATCTTATAAGATAAATCACAATCTGTAAATATTGAACATCTATAGTTCACAGTGTAGGAGTACAACTGATTTATTTGAAAAAAAAAGTTTTTTCATTTTTAAAAAAGGGAAATTTTATAAATAATTTTTAAATTTCCGTACTCATATGCATAAAAGCTTTGAAAACACTCAGCATGACATTTCCTTCCGATTTCTGTGTTTTAATAAAGATATTATAACATAAATGGGGATGAAAATCCATGTGTAAAAAATTAAAGATGAAAATAATTTTTTTTCACTAAATAAACCAAACAAAATATTTATAAATTATCACTTTACTATGCCTATATGACAAATGCCTGGTTTCATTGTAAGTTCATTTTATTTCATGTAGTTTCTTATTTTAATGTTTTTCTATTTATCATGCCCAAATGACACAAAACTATATTTTATTTTTGGCTGACTTATAAATTTATTAGTTGAAGTTGATTTTTTAAATTTAATTAAAATTTTTGCCATGTGTATAACTAAATATTATTTATTTATATATTTATTTTCTTATAGTTATTTATTTATTCATTTTACTTCGTTTTATTTATTTATAAATTTATTTTATTATATTTATTTATTTATCTTATGCATACTGGAGTTGTTTTAACAAGCTTCAATTAAAAAAACTGCAGAATTAAATTATTTTTTTTATTTAGAGTGTAGACTTTCAATCATTTAAATTAAAAAGCTTACTAAGATAAATCGTAAACTGGCAATACAATAAATATCTCTAATTTGATTCAAAGTGTAACGCATTTATGTGAAACAATAAGATTTTAGTTTTTATATAAATGAAGAAATTTATAAATAATACAGAATTTAATAAAATTTCTCAGTTACACGTACTAAAGGTTTAGTATTTTATACGAGACAAATTTGATCAGGTTTAGAAAGGTAAGTTAAAAAAATGAGTGAAAACATTTTCAATAAGGTAAACTTGGTATTCACTTAAATTTATTCCATTATTTCATCCTCAGGTCAGGAATTATAGTCAAAGTCTTCTGGAGCCGACGATCAGGGCTCTAACTTGAGACACTAGTCGGGTTTATTTTGGATGTGGTCACCAGTTATCTACGAAGTTACCTATATATATGAATAAATTGATGTTGTGCTTTTTTAATGCAGCGCAGTATTTAGGATGGTTAATTCTTTGAGTTTCAACCAAGTAAAATTTATTTTGTACAGGTTTTTTTTTTTTTTTTTTTTTTTTTGTGGAATGTGTGTAAAAGTAAACACCAAAATTTCTGTTTTAAATGAAATATGCATAATTAATTATTTTAGAAATGAGTTTATTTAATTATCTCGATTTATGTTTTAGAATTCCGTTTTTTCAATGTGAATACATTTATGTCATTCAAGTTTTAACAGGATTTTGTGGAACTCATATGATGAAGATATTACTTCAATGAAACAAAAAATGCCAACACTACAAAGATTTATGTGGATTAATCTGCAATGCTTTCAAAAAATTTGATAAGATTTCACAATATTTTTTCATTTCAGTTAAATTTCTCATGTTGAAATTGATTTTTAAAAAAAATTATTTTAAAGTGATATAATGGAAAGTAGAAATAATGAAAACATCAAATTTTATGAAAATCTTAAAGAATACAGGTTATTATATAATATTTTAAGAGTTCTGACTTTCATAATCTCTATTACGTCGAAAAATTTTGCATTTCTAAAACTGAATTTTATATTTGTACATGCAGCCTATATATATAATAAGTTTTAAAATATATCTTTTGAGATAATTTTTTGAATTATGATAATTGTATAGACTAAATCGTTTGTGAAATCATTTCATATACATGAACTGTTACAGTCTGAGTTAAAACTTTAAAGCCAGAAGACATTTTTGAGAAAATGGAAACATTTAAACTGAGGAATTAAAATACCGTTTGAATGATAATTAAGCTTAAATAAAAGTAAAAAGAGTAGAAAAATTAATTTGCAAATATTTCATAATTATAGAATATTACAGAACACACAGATGAATATATGAGCCTGAGTGAAAACTTTAAGGCCATCACATAGAAAATAACATATAAGAAAAAAATTTGAAATCCTTTTAAGGTTGTGTAGGTGCCATTTCTTCGAATTATTTCAAATATTCTTGTTTTCATGGATGAAACGAGTTTTTGACAAAGGGTGGGTGAAAATAACATATAAGAAAAAAATTTTAAATCCTTAGAAGGTTGTGTAGGTGCCATTTCTTCGAATTAATTCAAATATTCTTGTTTTCATGGATGAAACGAGTTTTTGACAAAGGGTGGGTGAAAATAACATATAAGAAAAAATTTTTAAATCCTTAGAAGGTTGTGTAGGTGCCATTTCTTCGAATTAATTCAAATATTCTTGTTTTCATGGATGAAACGAGTTTTTGACAAAGTAGGGGTCGAATTTATACCATTCATCTTTGATAGTAGATTTCAGCTCTGTTGTTGATGTAAAATGTCTCCCATTTGCGTAAACTCTTCTTGCTAAGTCACCCCAAAGGTTCTCGATTGGGTTGTGGTCAGGTGATCTAGCTGCCATTTCAGTTTCACATTGTTGACTTGGAACCAATTTTTTGTGTTGTTACTTTAATAGATCGATGCATTGGCTTGCTGATATATTTCTAATTTTCCTTAGCAAGACATTAAGGATTTGGCAAAAGATGATTTGTTAGGACATTTTGGTATCCTTCAGAATTCATTCTACCTGAAACGAATGTAATTGAGCCCACACCATTGTAAGCAAAACATAACAAAGTCATGATAGATTCTTCACATACTTGGTGCTCCGAGAATAACTCTTTTTCATTTCTTATATCATGCCAGTAGAAATTCCAGCCATCTGGTTCATCCAAATTCCATTTTTTTCGTCAGAAAATATAATTTCTATCCATTGGTTTCCCAGGCCATGACTTTCTGGCCAAAGTTTAACGCTATATTTTGTGTCTCTGCAGTAACTGATTCAGTAGTCAATTTTGCTGTATTTAAGTACCTTCCAGACCTTCTAATTATGTTTTAAATCGTTTTTTGACAAACTTTTAAACCTGTCGTCGGAATCAGTTTCACGGTTGAGTACTTTCCAGTAGATGCAAGTTTCCAAACTCATCTTCCATCTCGCGAGGATAAAGCTTTAGATATTCCCCCAGTATTATTGTCTTTCAGTTTTAAAATTGTCGATTGCAGTCTTCGATTTTTTTATATTTATTGCAACAGCACAACTACGCATTCCTGTTGAAGACAAAGCTTTGACCCATGCTCTTTCACGATCATTTAATTTCTCACCCTGCGCCATCTGCACAAAGATAAATTTTAGATCGATCTGTGTGTATGGGGACTATGATACTCACAGAGTTAGGCCACTAATTGCAAAGGTAATTAAAATTTATATTGCATTCATTTTTAAAAATAACTGGTAACCTTACAGTTTTTACTTTGGCAGATATACTGATTTTTTAAATAATCACATGTATCTCATAATTATGTACTAACAAATTGTAACATTTATTTCTTATCAATGAACTTTAATAATAAATAATATTTGAATCTCTCTTATTTCATTTTACATTTTCTCAAAAATTTTTACTGGCCTTAAATTGTTTACTCTGGTGTACTAAATTCTGATATAAGTACTTATAACAAAAATTTTTCTGTCCATCATTTTAAATGATGTAAAAACATCTGTGGCAGCTCCAAGTGCTGCATTAAACTCTTAGTAGGAGGAGCAATTATTTTCGCATACTGATCTTCAGATGTAGCTGTCATTTGCTTATGATTCCTGACTTCTTACAACAGTTCAATCTTCTCAAATATATTTCCATAAATTAGAGACTATATAAACAGTAAGTTTGAAATATTTATACTCTTCCTAACTTTCATGATCGATTTTTCAGCTAATAATTTTCCAAGTGACAGATTTTTCTAAGTGTAGTTGAAAGCTTTATAAATACAAATGATAAAAAAGTAAATATTTACTCCCCATATTCTGTGTTTTAATATTCACTCAGACATTTATTTTACAAAAAGCTCTGTATTTAACTGTCGATGAATTACATCTATATTTGGATATCGCAAAACATTTGATTACTTTCAGATACATAATGCTCTCTAAAATTGTTCTCTCATTTGGAATTGTTGATTAGATTAATTGGGCGTTTTACAAAGCATCATTATTTTTGCGTATTTGGCAAGAAAACGCTTGAAAATTCAATTTTAAATACATTATATTTGGTGGAACATTTTTCATTATTTGATTTTAAAAAGCTTAACTTTGTGATTATTAAATGCTGAAATGTTAAAACGTAATTTATATTAAATATGTTTAATGTAAAAATTTTCCTACTTATTAACCTAAAATTGAAAACCAAAACTTAAAATCATTTATGTTTTGTTAATAAAGGATTTTCTTTATTTTGTGAAATGAGAAAAATTCCTTTTTTGTTTCTGTTATTATTCTATTAAATTATGTTAGTTAAGATTATTTATAGAATTATGAAACGTTACCAATTACATTTAATTGTTAAACATAGTATTAAAAAAGGAATAAAGATTATAGTGAAAAATTTCAATTAATAATACTTTTAACAAGATATTATTGTGCTGTACAGATATATCACACTTATTTTAGTTTTCTATGATAAATTGAAAAAATTTACACATTATTTTAACAACTACTGATAATACGGATGGTTTGTATTTCGTAAATGGTGCAGGGAAGATAATTCGGTACGAAGTTCAACAACTAAATGTTCGTTTAACCTAAAATAATCAATAAAAGCTTCATTAGGAGAAGAAAGTAGTTCTCTATTCCTGTGTAAATCAGCCGAAATCTTGAATTTATCTGATTAATAATTTCTTATAATAAAAGCAAAATAATTTACGTTGCCATTTTTACATGTCAATGGAAATCAACGAGGAAGCACCTGTTGATAACTTGTAAGGATAAGAAGAGCATGCGCTCGGCCATCAGCAGAATACAAAATATTGATTATCTTGTCACTGCGCGAAATAACGATCTACGAATATATTGGAGCCTCAAACGACTATCACATTGAAAGAGAGTAATACGCGCCCAGTGTAGTTCATGATTAAACGCCTTTAATGCAATTCTCATTAGTTTAAAATATTCATGACTTCAAATAAAAACTCTTCAGCATCACATCGTTCTGAGGCGGCGGCGTCAATCCGATTTGTCGACAATTTTGCTGCTTGCTCTCAAATCACAATTTTCAAGCGGAGTCAAACCTGACAAAGCTCACCCTTGAATGTCTGATTGTGGTCGATGATGAGAAAAAAAAATTCATTCATTATTTTTATTTGTAATAAAGAAGTATTTCTAAATATTATTTTTCTGTTTCTACAGGTTTCAAAATTTTGAAAATTGCCTGCAGTTCCAAGTAACAAGTTTTCAAATTTACAAATATTGAACAACATTGCTTCCAAAATTGACCATATTGGAACGAGAACAAAAGAAAAAATAAAAATGAAAAAGACAAGACAAAACATCCACTTTATGTTGTAGTTTAAATATGCAAGGACGATTTAAATTTTATTTTTAAGGATTAATATTGATTTCTTCTTTTGGATTGACTTTTAATCTTGGGTCCACAAAAGATGAAAAAATGTTTTCTTCAAACATTGTTTATCCTCTTTTTTTATCAAAAAGTTATGTGAAAATTCTTATCATTTTAATTTTTCAAAGATCTTAGATTTAACTTTGATAGAGATAATTTCATCGTAATAAAATTAAAAGAATTACATTTGGAATAAGTTACCAGATTTTTTAATATATTACTTAATATTAGAAAACTTTAAATAAAAT